>JAJIBD010004195.1:0-92500 GCA_021461705.1 Cryptotis parvus
AAGGAAGGAAGGAAGGAAGGAAGGAAGGAAGGAAGGAAGGAAGGAAGGAAGGAAGGAAGGGAAGGAAGGAAGGAAGGAAGGAAGGAAGGAAGGAAGGAAGGAGAGAGAGAGAGAGAGAGAAAGAAAGAAAGAAAGAAAGAAAGAAAGAAAGAAAGAAAGAAAGAAAGAAAGAAAGAAAGAAAGAAAGAAAGAAAGAAAGAAAGAAAGAAAGAAAAAGAAAGAAAGAAAGGAAGGAAGGAAGGAAGGGAAGGAAGAAAGAAAGAAAGGAAGGAAGGAAGATAGACAGACAAGGAAGGAAGGAAGAAAGGAAGGAAGGAAGGAAGGGAAGGAAGGAAGGAAGGAAGGAAGGAAGGAAGGAAGGAAGGAAGGAAGGAAGGAAGAAAGAAAAAGAAAGAAAGAAAGAAAGAAAGAAAGAAAGAAAGAAAGAAAGAAAGAAAGAAAGAAAGAAAGAAAGAAAGAAAGAAAGAAAGAAAGAAAGAGAGAGAGAGAGAAAGAAAGAAAAGAAAGAAAGAAAGAAAGAAAGAAAGAAAGAAAGAAAGAAAGAAAGAAAGAAAAAAGAAAGAAAGAAAGAAAGAAAGAAAAGAAAGAGAGAGAGAGAGAGAGAGAGAGAGAGAAAAGAGAGAAAGAGAGAAAGAGAGAAAGAGAGGGAGGGAGGGAGGGAGGGAGGGAGAGGAAGGGAAGGAAGGAAGGAAGGAAGGAAGGAAGGAAGGAAGGAAGGAAGGAAGGAAGGAAGGAAGGAAGGAAGGAAGGAAGGAAGGGAAGGAAGGAAGGAAGGAAGGAAGGAAGGAAGGAAGGAAGGAAGGAAGGAAGGAAGGAAGGAAGGAAGGAAGGAAGGAAGGAAGAAGGAAGGAAGGAAGGAAGGAAGGAAGGAACAAAGAAAGAAACAAAGAATGGAGTAAGCCTCAGACCTAACAGTATCTATGGGAAAACTTAAGCACTAGTAGAATTAAACATTTACATTATCTAAAATATTCTGTCTGTAAAGATGTGTTATTTTGTTCAAAAGTCTGAATAACCATGCATTTAAATTCAGGATACAGAGGCTGGAGTGATAGTTCAGTGGGTATGGCATTTGCCTTGCAGGTGGCCAACCGGGTTCGAATCCTGACAACCCATATGGTCCCTTGAGCACCGCCAGGAATAATTCCTGAGTAGAGAGCCAGGAGTAACCCCTAACCTAAAAAGCAAAAAGAAAAAGTTAAAAAAAAACAATAAATTCAGGGTACAAAACATCACTCTTGTACCCTTATTCCTGGTTTTCAGATAATATGCAAACAATATTATGTAATATCATAACTAACATTTTTTTACAAAAGATAGCATCTACATTGAATGACATACATTTTAATATGACAGATGAGAAGCATCTATAAGTCCTAATAATTTTATTATAACTGAGGGGAATACCCAGCAGTATTTAAGAAGACTAATGTCAGGGATCAGTCCTGGGACCCACATGCAAAGCAGCACTCAAGATTTTGGATCCATCATCCCTGTCCCTTATCTGACCATACTAAATAATGTCCCTGTCTGTTTTAGCAGAATTCTCAGATAAACTCCCAAGATTCCTGCCCCTTGGTTGCACAAACACTCATTAAGAAAACACTATAAAATGACACTCTAGGATGTAAAGTCCCAAATCAATTTTCCTTAAGTCACAGAAGATGTATTGGTCTATCTGACCAAAGCAATGCGGTAGAAGGTAAAGTCAGAGAGAGTTAAAGTGTCAGAAGAAGAGAGTGCACAGTTCTGGCTTTGGAGATAGTGATGGCATCCATCAGGATGACACAGCCTCCAGCTAACAGTCCACCAGTAAATGGCAAACTCAGTCCCACAGTGGCAAGGGAGCTGGAGTCTTCCAACAATGAGTGAAGACGAAAGCAGGTTCTTCCCAAGGGCATCTGTATATGAATTTCCCTTTCCTTTGAAGCCAGCACCCTTTTTGAGACTCTAAGCAGAGAATTCAGTGACACCTGGTCATATTCCTCATTTGTAGAAGTGTGGATTAATAATGAGTTTGAGCTAAGCTATCAGCTTCATGAGAATGTGTCCCAGAGCAATGGAAAGCTAATTTACTTTTCTCAGAATTGATGTTCTGAACTTACGGTGTCTAATATTACTGTGTTACCATTATGCATGGAGTTAAAAACTGACTCCTCCAGGGAAGCAGTGAGGCCTCCAAGTGACCTACTATGGTGGGCACGACTGCTGACCATACTTAATTTCCTCTGTTGAGTGAGGATGAGCTGTTAGAAGAAAATGACTCACCAGGCTTCATTAACAAGTCAAGAACAGGAAAAAAACCCAACTCATTAAAATAGCTCAAACATTTTCTAGACTGGAATGCATATTAGGAAGTTTTAACAGTGCTCTCCACTAGCCTTAAATATTTGATTTCAGAACAAGCAATTTTTAAATAAAAGCACACAGAGAACTACATTGGGTGATTCTGTTGAAACCCTTACGTACATGCAACAGAAGGTTTTAACACTCTGCCACCCAATCTACCTCAACATGGCTCAACTGTGCTTACCTTCCCCAACTTTATGCTTCACTTTCTACTGAATCGCTGTATTTGGAGACAGAGTAAATTGGTGGTCCATAGGGAACACAAAGAAATTGCATTAATCAGAATTCCACAGGGAAAGAAGAACCGTGTTGCTTCTACTCAGAGTCTGAAAATAGCTCAGCATAATTCTCCGATTAAAAATTAATCAAGTGAATAAGACCTTGCAATACAAAACAGCAAAAGAAAATTAAACATCTCCCTAGGGGAAAGCCTACAAATCATAAAAATTAAAACATGAAACTGAGAGTATTTACAAATATCATTTACAAACTTAAGATTGTTGATGACTCATGCCCATGGCAAAAAACCATAAATTCTAGGAAGCTTCAAGACCTTCCAGGAGTTAAACATAACTGCTTCCAATTGAATGCTCACCAGAATCAACACTTATAGGGTAGCGGAGGATGTAGATAATAAAAAGGAGAATGTAGATAATAAAATACAGATTCTCAGAATCCACCCCCAGAGCAGTTAAGTCAGAAAGGCAGATTGCAGAGGCTATTCTAGTCAGAGAAGCATCACTAGCAATCATCTGTCTCATAGCTGTTTAGCAGACCCAGTGCCTTACAATGCAGCGTACTATCTCTTGCTATCCTGCTGTTTATTCAGGAACTTGTATTTGTGAGTTAGTCACACACTTTCCAATTTTCATTGCCAGTTACAAATGAGATCATCCTTAGTAGAACAACTTTAGAATGAACATTAATGAATTCAATCCTCAGCACCCCACACAGTCCTAAAAGCCCCAGTAGGAGTGATCCTTAAGCCCCAGATCCAGGAGTTATCCCTGAGCATTGCCAGGTGTGACAAAAACAGAAAGATGAACAAATCCACTTCCCATTACTATTTCCTTAATTCTCATATAAATTCAGGGTGAGAGGCTATCCTATAACAAATACTGGGCATGGAATTGAGATCCAATGATAAATAAGTTTTTTTTTTAAAAAAAGAAAGACGGAGAAAGAAATATAACAACTACTTTCATGATGCTCACAACTAATATCATTAATGAGCAAACATAACACAACATAAGCAGTGACCAAGAGATCCTCCCTCCCAGGTACTAGAAGAAATTCTCACCCCCTCACCAATTGTCAAGAAATGTTCTATCTGCCCCCCAACTTAAATTCCATTTCTGTCAGTACCTCAGATCCTATTTTTTATCTAGAATATATCAGTGGTCCAACAGATTCTTCAGCTCCCTAAATAAATAGAGATGTATAGATAGAGAGAGACTGGCAGACATGGGGCAGAGCTGCTACTGGCTCTCCCTGTGACCAGCTGCTCACGAGGCGCCCAGGAGGGATGGTGGGTTCTAGCCCTGGCCCACCATCCCAGCAGAGCCTCGCAACAAGCCAGACGACCCCCCCCCACTCGATGAGGGTCTCCATTTTCCACATCCGGACTTCTCTCTCGTCAGACCTCCACCCAGCAGACCAGCCTATCAGCGCCCGGCCGGCCGGCAAAACCGCGGGTTCATCAATAAATGCTGGTCTTAGAGATGCCTACAAGAGTATGCTACCTGCACGGCAGAGCCTGGCTAGCTACCCGTGTTGTATTTGATGTATATGCCAAATACCAGTAACAATTATAGACCTCATTCCGGAATGGATTGAGGCTCTTTATGTTCCTGGAGCAAGCAGATGCCTTGGGCTCTACTAGCATGAGACAGGACATATGGAGATGTTACTGGGGCCCGCTCGAGCAAATCGATGATGAACGGGAAGACAGTGATACAGTGACAGTATAGATAGATAGATGGATGGATGGATGGATGGATGGATGGATGGATGGATGGATGGATGGATGGATGGATGGATGGATGGATGGATGGATGGATGGATGGATGGATGGATGGATGGATGGATGGATGGATGGATGGATGGATGGATGGATGGATGGATGGATGGATGGATGGATGGATGGATGGATGGATGGATGGATGGATGGATGGATGGATGGATGGATGGATGGATGATGGATGGATGGATGGATGGATGGATGGATGATGGATGGATGGATAGATAGATATAGATAGATAGATAGATAGATAGATAGATAGATAGATAGATAGATAGATAGATAGATAGATAGATAGATAGATAGATAGATAGATAGATAGATAGATAGATAGATAGATAGATAGATAGATAGATAGATAGATAGATAGATAAAAATGAGTGAGTGAATGAATAAATAAATAAATAAATAAAATAACATTATCTGGGTCCTGATTAAAAATTTACAATAAGTCATAAATATTATCCAAACCTCAAGGCATCATAGTTCATAGCCAGGTAAATTAGCAAATTAGCTAAAAGGTAGGTAAAAGTTGTTAAGTCTCCACAAAGTTGCCTATAGCTTCACGACAGAAAAACACAATAGCTTTATTTTCAGATTCCCCCTGGACACTAAGTTTCTACCACTCTCTCTTTCTCTAAAGGAGCTTATCTTATTTTTCCTTTTCAACAAAATCTCAGAGCTGTTATCAATCTTGAATCTGGAGTAATTATTTTCAGAAGTTTCTTTCTTAAAAATACAGACAAAACTGAGAATCATGCACCGCGACAGAGACCCATTGTTTTTGCACAGAAAAATATAAGGAACAAAGTCATCCTAGCAGGGAACAGCATATGCAAAATCTAGAATTAAGAAGAAAGGTTGGTATGGAAGAGTACAGTATGTCTATCTGTGGGGGTATATTTGTATATGTGTGCATGAGTGTCAGAAACAGCAATGAAAGATGAGCTTGAGAGAAATATTATAGGAAATATCACTTGATCACTTGATTCCCGTTATTCATCGATTTGCTCGAGCGGGCGCCAGTAACATCTCCATTAGACCCTATCATGTGCCAGTGTAGCCCAATGGCATCTGGTTGATTCAGGAATATGAAGAGCCTCAAACTGTTCCTTCAGGGTCTTGACAAGGAAGTCTGACCATTTTGTAGGTGGGCGGCCACATGATCTTTTGACATCCCGTGGGATCCAGTTGGTAATGACTCTAGTCCAGCGGTTGTCTCCAAATCACATTACATATCGAGCCGATCTGATTTTCGATGCCTTGGCAAACAAGACAGCGTCCCTGATTCTGGAATAGCGACGGAGGTTGGAACTCTGGATTCCTTCTCTTACTTGAGTGAGGCGTGATATTCCAAGCATAACTCTTTCGATTTCTCTCTGAGAGACCTGAATAGCATTTTCATCCTGCTTTCATAGGGCCCAGGTCTCTGTGGCATATGTTAATGCAGGGAGAACAGTGGAGTCGAAGAGATGTGCCCAGAGCCGGAGGTTATTTGTCCTTTTAGCTATTTCTTCGATGCCTTTGAAGGCATTCTATGCCACTCTCTTCCTCCTGGCGCAGCTCAGGTTTTAGGTCATTCATCATGTTGAATTCTCGGCCTAGGTACACATAACTGTTGCATTCAGAGATTCTGTTCCATTGAGAGTGAATGGGGTCTCTGGAACTAGTTCATTTCTCATAAACATAGTTTTCTTTAGATTCAGCTGTAGACCAATCTGTTGCAGGACACCTAAAAGCCTAGGCCTCTGCATCTGCCCTGGATTGCCTCCTGCAGGTCACTTCATAGATAAGGGGTAGTCTGAATGTGGCAGTCTTATCTTGCCATGTATTCTGTACTGGCTGGTATATTCTCTCATGCTACCACAATCATCGTGGGACTGGCTAGATCTTACCAGCATATTTGCCTGGCCACGTTAGATCACTAAGTAATTAGACCAGAGAGAAATGCTGTTTGCCTCCAAGCAAGTAAGCATGGCTCCCTGATAACTCAAAGGCAACTAAAATACAAAATTACCGTAAAGTAGACGAGAGTCTTGTGAAGGCTTGGAGAAATATTTAACTGGCATTAGTATTAGTCTTTGGTACAGAGACATGCCATCTCAGAAACCCCATTCTCTACCCTATAAAGGCAATTCCAGGCAGATCTTGGCTCAAGACATTAGGTGAGGTGCTGGGAGAAATTACCTAAGGGCATTTTATCCTTCCTGCCAGGGGAAGTTACATTTAGCTTATAGCTTCCCCAGCTCTGCTAGGAGGCTTTTGATTAGCTCTGGGTCCTTGTAAACAACCAGATGGTCTCCTGAAGTTGCTACATTTCTATAAAGCTATTTTTCTGTTTTCATCTCTAGATAGCCCAGCCCAGAATGGGCTGGGCTGGGGAGTTTGGGGGGATTCCTAGATATAAAATAAGATGTAAAAAGAAAGAATCTCTTTTTTCCCCCCTTTTGCCATTTTGGCTTCCCTTGGTATTTTGCTTCTCTGTCCTCTCCATTCTCTGTTGGGCCTCAACACGTGGTGGCAGCCATCTTGGCCTACACCTGGCTGGGGCCTAGCTGGGAACCCAGAGTCTGGAGGTTTTCCCTGCTCTTGGATTGTATATTGGATCCTGTGCTAGTAAAGCCCTTTTAAAACTGCATCGGATTCCTGAGTCTGCATCCATTCCCTGCCGGCTTCGGAGGTAGAAGGGAACTCGCTTCCCGACACTGTCGGGGACCCCGGCGGCGCCCCCCTGACACCTATCTTTCCACATTCTCGGTCGAAGTCAGCCAGCATTTGTGCCTCTTGGCTAATGTTTGGTGTTATTAGAACGATGTCATCAGCGAAGCGGAGGTGGTGTAGTTGCCAACCATCTATCTTCACTCCCATTCCTTCCCATTCTAATTGTTGCATGATGTTCTTGAGGGTGGCACTGAAGAGTTTTGGTGAAATGGTATCACCCTACCGAACCCCCTCTTTTGACATCAATGATCACTTCCTTGTAGAATGGTGAGATCTTGGTGGTGAATCCATAATACAGCTCACGAAGGATCTTGATGTATTGGGTTTGAACACCCTGTTTGGCTAGGGCTTTGATGACCGCTTTAGTTTCCACAGAATCAAAGGCTGTCTGTAAATCAATGAACGTGAGACAGAGTGGCATCTTGCACTCCCTACAAATCTCAATGGGCTTGCTTACTGTGTGGATATGGTCGATTGTGCTGAATCCTTTCTGGAAGCCTGCTTATTCGCATGGTTGTCCTTCATCTAGTGTCCTGCCAATCCTGTTCAGGATGACTCATGTTAACAGCTTGTAGATGACGGACAACAGGCAGATGGGGCGATAGTTGCCAATGTCGTGAATGTCTCCCTTCTTGAACAGTAGAACTGTCCTGCTGGTTTTCCATTGGGAGGGTACCTTGCATTCGGACAGGTAGCATGTGAAGAGCTGAGCTAGTGTATTGATGAGTACTGACAGCAGATTCTTCAGATGTTAGGGTTTGACTTTGTCTGGGCCTGGTGCTGTTCCCTTCTTTACTGACGAAATGGCATGTCGGATTTCAGAAGGGAGTACGTTGGAAATGACATTTCCATCCTGTGGAATTTGGTATGTGGGCAGGTTGACGTGGCTATCAAAGAGATCTGAGTAGAAGTCATGGATAATCTTCTCCATTGGCTTTCTGGAAGATGTGATTGATCCATCGAGGCGTCGGAGGGCAGTCATCTTGGTCTTATAGTTGGTGAAGGACAGGCCTGCGGTGCGAATGCTTTCCCGGCTTCTGCTGCATCATCCCGTATTTCTGCTCTTCTGTCTTTGAGGTCTTTTATGGCTTCTCTGCACCACTTTGCAAGCTTGGACATTAGCATTTGGTCACCTGAGGCTCGCACCTTGCCACGTTAGCAAATGAGCTTGACAGTTTCTGAAGAAAGGCGTCCTTTTGTGTCTTTCTCTCTCTCGGCATTCTTCACACAATCATGGAGGTGCTGAACCAGTTGGTTGTATTCTTCATCGATGCCGTCAATGATGGTATCTTCTCATGTTGCTACAATGGTGCCAAAGAGTTCCCAGTTGGTGGTCGTTCTGGGAGTTCTCTTCTTAATCTTATAAGCCTTTTCTCCCCATTGTGTGAAGTAGAATGTTGCACAAAGGAGACAGTGTTCCAATCCTGTTTGGAATTTGGAAACGGCAGCAACATCGGTCAGTCAAAACCATCGATTGAAGATGATGTGGTCAATTTCATTGTGGAACTGTCCACCAGGAGATTCCCATTTCCAACGTTTCGTTTCAGCCTTCTGGAACTGTGAGTTCCCATGAATGATCTTGGTGGACATGATGAACTCAGATAGTGTCTCAACCTGTTCATTCCATTCTAGGCCATGGGTCCCGATGTGGAGTTCTTCAGCCGATCTTCTCGGTCCTATCTTGGCATTAAAATCACTGACTATGATCTTGTAGGTGTGATCTTTTTTATAGAACTCCTCCAGTTTCATGTAGAATTTCTCAATTTCATCTTCTTTGTATGTGGATGTTGGTGCGTAGACAATGAAGATAGAAATTGCTGGCAGTGGCCACATCTCTTCAAGTGTAATCGTCCTATCCGGTTTGTTAGGCATTTAAATGAATCGATGTTGATGGCCATGTTCGAGTTGACAAGGACACCAATGCCACTGATGCCTCTTTCGTCGCATGTTCAAAGAAACAATTCTTCTCCAGTGTCAAATACAGCATGATGCGACTGATGCCTTCTCGTCTCAGTCAGACCAATGATGTCGTACTGATCTTTTGCACTTGCACCATCAGATCATCGATATATGCTTCCGATGCCAGCGTACGTGCATTGAAAGTACAGACAGTCATTTTAGTCCTTCTTCGCTTTGGCAGCCTATGTTGGCCGTGAAATTTTATCAGGCACTGCTTGTTCACTTTCTTACTGCTGCCATATTAAGGGCTCTTTCGGGGTCAGGAAAATAAACATTTTTTTGTTACTGGTTTTGGCATATTGAACACGCGGCTTGCCAGCTTGCCAGGCTCTGCCGTGCAGGTGCTATACTCTCATTACCTTGTGGGGCTCTCTCAGAGGGGTGTGTAGAATATTCACAGTAATTTGGGGGTAAATCCATAGGAAATATCATCTTGGTAAAATGTAAGCTTGCCCTGTGCAGTTATCCAATGGGCATTGGATAAAACCAAAATTTTATAGCACTTAAGTTTAATATTTTCTGAGAGTAGCAAGCAGTGTCTGTATGAATTTAGAAAGATAAGTGCTGTTGAGGAAATAGTTCTTAGGGTTAGACTGCATGCTTCAAATGAGGAGCCTTGAGTTCAATTCCCAGAACCACATGGTCTCTGAGCCCTGCCTTGTGTTGCCAAAAAGAAAAAACAAAAAGGGGAAGAAACTATGATCTCCCTCTTTTACTATTTCCCTGAAATATTTTAGGACAGATTGATACAGTAGGTAGTGATTGATGGAGATGGCTATTGTGTACTTGGCATACTGCCAACATTATCAAGTTTCAAACTCACAATATATATAGACTTCAGAAATTGTGGTCTGCTGCA
Organism: Cryptotis parvus; assembly: GCA_021461705.1. Lineage (NCBI taxonomy): Eukaryota > Metazoa > Chordata > Mammalia > Eulipotyphla > Soricidae > Cryptotis > Cryptotis parvus. The sequence goes on from JAJIBD010004195.1 coordinate 9,909, forward strand.
ACCCAAGACAATTCTCTTCAAGTTTTACCGACTCTCTTGGGGGAAAACATGAGTTAGCACTCAGTTTCTTCTAAGCAGATAACTCCAAATTTTAAAAGCCAGATGTATTCAGTCAGTAGGATGTTTTGAGTTGTTATTGTAGAAATAAAGTGGAGATACAGGTAGAGGTCTGATCAATAGAAAGAATAGAAAATATGATAATTTTTGTTTGGGGGGCCTCACCTAGCAATTCTCAGGAGTCACTCTTGACTCGCATTCATGAATTACTCCTGATGGGCTTGGGGAACCAGATGAGATGATAGAGATCAAACCCCAGTCAGTCACATGCAAGGCATGAACTCTACCTGCTGTACACTCTGGCCCAGTATGATCATTGCTTTAATGCTGAGGATCTAGGGAGATAACACACAGTGGTTAGGTCACATACTTGCATATGTGGGACTCCAATTTGATTCTCAGAACCACATGTCCCCCTGATCATTGTTAGGCATAGCTCTAAACGACCTCAAGCAATATCAGATAGCATGCAAGGGAGTGGAGATTCAGAACTAAGTTATCTGTTTCCTTGGCCACAGTTTGACCCTTTCCCCTTTATAAAAAGCTACAGGGTATGTTAGCCAGACTCTCCCACAGTAGCTATCTTTCCTATTAGGTTCTATTTCTCTCTTCTCTTTATTGCTGCATGCCGAAGGATGTCATTCCAATGTTGTAAACTCTGAGCACTTTATCATTCCTTGGAATCACTTTTGCCCTTACTTACTTATAATGTCTACATCTTTGTAAATAGTTCTTTTGTTCAACTTTTTTCCATTACTCAATTTAAATGAGCAATTTATTTCCTATCTGGACTCTGACTGATATAACCTGCCACAAAGTGCATGTTTTAAACATCAACAATGGAAAGTCAGCTTGACTTTCAGCAAGTTAGTTCAAACAATTATTGTTACTTTATGGTCCATAGAAATTATAGACATTACAGCAAAGCAGATTTCAAGACCAGATATGCTTGAACCAGAGACACAGATACACAAGGCAGAGTTGCTACCAGCTCTCCCTTTGCTCAGCTGATTATGAGACATCTGGGAGGGAAAGTGGGTTCTAGCCCTGGCCCACCAACCCAATAGAGCCTCACAAGAAGCCAGAGGAACCCCCACACCATAAGGGCAACCATTTTCAACATCCAAACTCCACAGCTCATCAGAGATCCACCCAAGAGAAAAGCCAATCTCTCCCCATTGCAGTTCATCAGTAAATGCACCAACTGAGAGCCTACTACTACTGAGAGTATCCCACCCACACGGCAGAATCTGGCAAGCTACCCGTGTCATATTTGATGAGTCAAAAACCAGGAACAAATATAGACCTCAGTCCCATCACCTGAACAAATGGTTTGAGGCTCTTCTTGTTCCTGGAGCAAGCAGATGCCCTTGGGCTACACTAACATGCAAAGGACAAATGGAGATGTTACTAGTGCCTGCTTGAGCAAATTGATGAAAACTTGTATCAAGTGATACAAGACAAGTGAATGGTACATAGAAATTATAGGCCTCTGAACTGTCAGCCATCATGATCATGCAAAGACTCAGACACATGGGGGAGAGCTGCTAACTGGCTCTCCCCTAGCTCAGCAGACCATGAGGTGCCCAGGAAGGAAGACAGGGTTCTGGTCCCAGCCCACCACCTCAGTAGGGTCTCGGAAGCAGCCAGCTAAAAACTTGCTCACCATAATCGCAGTCATTTTCAATGTCCGGACTCAACAGCTCATCAGAGCCCCACCCAAGAAAGAAGCCAATTTCAAGCCCGGCTCACCAGAGCCCAACACAACAGAGCAGCCAATTTCAAGCCCAGGTAGGCAGCTCTTGCAGCAAAAATCACTGGGCGTTCATGGAGATGGAACTGGGGTTGCCCTTCCTTGCCTCTGTCCCGGCAGGAAGGCCTGATGGACCTGCCCATGAACTGCTTCCAAGCTCTCGGCCATCGTGCAAAGACTCAGCCATAGGGGGAGATCTGCTATCCTGCTCTCCACTAGTCACATGGCCGCAAGCAGCCATATGGTACATCAAACTAGTGGAACCAACCACGTTCTAGAAACTCAAAGTAAATTCAAGAACAGAATTTGGCCATATTCTCCCATATACAATGATAGAATAGAAAATGGTTTCATCAATAACATTGCCATGTATGTGCTTTAACAGTCAATATAATCAGTGTCAGCTGAAGGAGAAGGCATGGGGATTGGGGTGGGTGGGAAATGATGGTCTTTGGTGGTGGGAACATACTGGTGGTGGTAGTGGTGTTGAAGTATGAATCTTTCTATGAACAATATTATGAAAACCTTTTTACTTTGTAAATCATGGTGTTTCGACAAAAAGGGGGAAAAAGAAATTACAGACCACTAAGTAAGCTATCAGTAACCTGTTTTCTAATTTTTAATCCAGGAATATTAAAACTTAAGCCTTATCTGCCCTATTAGAATAATAATCACACATAATATAAATGTAGATATTTACTGCAAATCCAAAATAAATTCTTAAAAATTCAAGAACCCAATTTTTTGTATGAACTTTTAAATGAATGAATTTTTAATGAATTATAGGTCAGAGAGTTAGTACAGAGCTTAAGTGTTTGTCTTACTTTGTTCAATCACTGACATTAAATACAGTTCCCAGAAGTGATTGCTGAGCTCACAGCTATGAGTAAGCCCTGTGAACAGCAGGTGTGTCTCCAGAGCAAACTAATGATAGTGATGATAATAATAATCACTTGTATCACTTGTCTTCCCATTGTTCATCAAGGGAGCCAGTAACATTCATTGGGAATGAAGTCCATTATTGTTACTGTTTTTGGCATTTCGAATACACCATGGGTAACAAACTTTAATAAATTCTATTCCAATTGTATGGTTTAGCTCTATTTCCTTCATTTGGACTCCTTTTCCTTTATCTGGACTTTCAAATTAACTTATACTGATTCATGCTTTTGTTTCTATTGAAAAACTTCTAAAGGTAATTTATCATAAAAAGCATCATTATGAATTAAAATTTATAGATAAACTATGTTTATACAGGCAAGGCCTTAAAATGATAACTGAATTAATTAAGAATAGAGATCAGTTTAAGCAGTTGTCTAGATTTTTATTTATTTATTTTTTTGACAATTACAAAAATGGTCATGTTTGGGTTACGGTCATACAGTGTTCCAGCACCCATCCCTCCACCAGTGCCCATTTCCCACCTCCAATGTCCCCGATACCCTCCCCCTCCCCCAGGAGGCTCCATGGTAGGTTCTCCATCTCTTTTCTATATTTCTCTTTCTCTCTCTTTCTCTCTCTTTCTCTCTCTTTCTATCTTCCTTTTCTTACATGTTGTGGATTGTAATAGACTTTCAACAATTATTGGCCCACTGTTCCTTCCTCTGTCTTACCTAACCTCTGCTCCCACACATTTGTGGTCCACCTTTGGCAAGACCTCCTGATTCACATTTCACTTGACCTTGGATATTGGTATCCCGTTGATCATCTATTTGCTAGAGCGGGCACCAGTAATATCTCCATATGTCCTGTCTCATGCCAGTAGAGCCAGGGGCATCGGCGTGCTACAGGAACACAAAGAGCCTCAAACCATTATATTAGGTCATGGGAATGACCTAATATAATTGTTACTGGAATTTGGCATATCAAATACAAAACTAGAAGCTTGCCAGGCTTGCCGAGCGAAAGGCAACCTCTTTTAAACACCTCCAATAAAGCATTTATTGATGAACAGCACGATCGATTGCGGTCGCGCAAGCCGGGCTGTGAAGGGCTGGTCTGCTGGGTGGAGTTCTGACCAGAGGGAAATCCAAATGTGGAAAATGGCGGCGCCCGTGGAGTGAGGGTGGTGGTCTGGCTTGTTGTGAGGCTCTGCCGAGGTGGTGGACCAGGGCTAGAACCCGCCATGCCTCCCGACTGCCTCATGAACGGCTGTGCACAGGGAGAGCAAGGAACAGCTCTGCCCCATGTCTGAGAGTCTTTGGACCAGCATACCTGGGCCAGATTGAGGAAAAAACTGCTGCAGGGTGGATGTCGATGATCCAGGCTGTGATGGGCTGGTCTGCTGGGTGGTGTTCTGACTAGAGGGAAGTCCAAATGTGGAAAATGGCAGCGCCATTTATATATATATATATATATATATATATATATATATATATATATATATATATATATATATATATAAATGTATATATATAAATGTATATATATATACTGCAATAATATACTGCAGTGTATATATATATATACTGCAAATAAATGCAGTCATTCTATATCTGTCTCTCTCCTTCTGGCTAATTTCACTCAACGTGATCCTCTCCATGTCCATCCATTTATAGGCAAATTTCATAACTTCATTTTTCCTAACAGCTGCGTAGTATTCTATTGTGTAGATGTACCAAAGTTTCTTTATCCAGTCATCAATTCTTGGGCACCCTGGTTGTTTCCAGATTCTGGCTATTGTGAATAATGCTGCTAAGAACATAAAAGTAGGGATGGTGTTTCCGCTGCATGTTTTTGGCTTCTCAGGGTATATTCCCAGGAGTGGTATGGCTGGGTCAAATGGGAGTTCAATTTCTAGTCTTTGGAGGATTGTCCATATTGTTCTCCAAAAAGACTACACCAGTCGACATTCCCACCAACAATGGATGAGTGTCCCCTTTTCCCCACATCCACACCAGCACTTGTTGTTCTTGCTCTTTTGGAAATGTGCCAGTCTCTGTGGTGTAAATGATATCTCATTGTTGTTTTGATTTTCATCTCTCTGATGATTAGTGATGATGAGCATTTTTTCATATGTCTTTTGGTCATTCGAACTTCTTCCTTGCTGAAGTTTTTGTTCATTTCTTCTCCCCATTTTTTGATGGGGTTGCTTGTTTCCTTCTTGTAAAGTTCTGCCAGTGGCTGATATATCCTGGATATTAACCCCTTATCAGATGGGTATTGGGTGAATATTCCTTCCCATTCTGTGGACTCTCTTTGTATCTTGGTCACTGCTTCTTTTTGAGATGCAGAAGCTTTTTAGCTTCATGTAGTCCCATACGCTTATCTTTTCTTCTAGCTGTTTTGTAAGTGGTGTTTCTTCTTTGAAGATGTCTTTAGCTTCAATGTTGTGAGAGTTTTTCCTATATTTTCTTCGATGTGCTTTAGGCCTTTAGGATTTTAGGCTTTAGGATTTAGGCCTGATATTGAGATTTATTTATTTATTTATTTATTTATTTATTTATTTATTTATTTTGCTTTTTTTTGGGTCACACCCGGCAATGCTCAGGGGTTTCTCCTGACTCTGCCCTCAGGGGATTACTCCTGGTGTGCTCGGGGGACCATATGGGATGCGGGGATCGAACCCATGCCGGCACAGGCCAGCAGCGTGCAGGCAAACGCCCTACCCGCTGGGTAGGCCCTGATATTGAGACTTTTAATCCATTTTGATCTGATTTTTTGTGAATGGTGATAGACAGAGGTCTAAATTCATTTTTACATGCAGCTGCCCAGTTTTCCCAGCACCACTCGTTGAAGAGGCTTTCCTTGCTCCATTTCGCACTTTTTGCTCCTTTATCAAAGATTAATTGCTCATGTATTTGAGGCTGGTTGTCAGGATACTCAACTTTATTCCATAGGTCCGCAGGTCTATTTTTATTCCAATACCATACTGTTTTAATTACCAATCAGTTGTCTAGATTAACCACCACAGTAAATATTTTCCTTTTTCTAGTCCTGTATTTTTATATGAATATAATCCAAATATTTCTACCATGTCAATAAGCAGAAAATACAGAACAATAAAAAATTCAGCTTTCATATTTTGTAATAGAGCACAGCAATGAAGAAATACCTCTAGAATAAACTTGGCAACTAATTTCAAGCAATACTCAATACCCGAAGTCAGTTACTTGTGTAACTGACTCAAGTTACTTGTGTACTGACATGTGTACACAAGCTAAAATTGAGAAACATGTGGACATGTACCCTGATATTTAAGCTGATATCTTTGTTGAGGGCCCAGAAGAAATACTAAAATCCAATGATTTTAGTATTCTTCCTTCAAATACTAAAATCCAATGAGTTTAATATTCTTTACCCAAATGTAAGAGAAGGTAGATTTGGACAAACTTATGGGCCAGAACAATAGTACAGTATATAGAGAGCTTGTATTGCATGCAGTCGACCCATATTCAATCCGCAGCATCTCTTATGGTGCCCTTTACACCACCAGGAGTAATTCCTGAATACAGAGCCAGGAGTAACACCTGTGCACTGCTGTATGTGACCAAAAAAAAAAAAAAAAAGCAAAAACAAATAAATAAATATATTTAGATTATTCTCCCTAATACCCAAAGAGTTTGAAGTATTTAATATAAAAAAGAGACAGATTTTTAAAATTCAGGTCTCCTGATAGTTGAAAAAGTATTATCTTTTATAAGATATAAAATATTACCACATCCCACCATAAAATAATCCATCATTATTAGAAGGTAGAGTTCCTTCTATCTAAAAGAATGAAACCTATACCCTGGAGATATGACAGCTTAAGATAAAACCTCAATTTCCTATTGAATGGCTTACCCCCTAATTTAACTAGCCAACCTAATACAGCTCAAGGTAAATACTTTCTGAACAAATTCATCCAGTTTGAGATAAAGCTCTTCTAATCTGGAATAAGGACTTGACCTATAGTTCTAGAAAGAAATCATTTGAGGGAGGGTGAGAATGTAAAGAAAATTAACCCCCAACTATATGCAATATATGCAAGGTGGTAGCTTAATAGGAAGTAGATGTTACTAAACTGTCTATGAGTACACAGAAGTGAAATGGAATAATGATCATACTACACAGAATAGAGAAGTAGGTAGCTGAGAAGATGGAAACTATGAAAATGGTAATTGATCTACTTATATGACAATATAACCTGGTTTGGCAGATACCAATTTTTTTGGCTAAGTATTTGGGGGTTATATCTAGTAGTGCTCAGGAACCATGTGATACCAGATTTGGGGCAATATCTAGCAGTGCTTGGGGACCATGTGATACCAGAAATCTAACTAGAATTGGGTACACACAAAACAAGCACCTGAACCCTCTGTACTATTTCTCTGGCCCCTCAGATACTGATTCATTTGGGGGAGGGGGATCATATCTGGCAGTGCTCAGCATGTACTCCTGGCTCTACAGTCAAAGATCAATCTTGGCAAGCTTGGAGGCCCTATGGAGTCTAGGGATCAAACCCAGTTTGGCTGCATGCAAGGCAAACACCCTACCCTCTGTGCTATCACATCTGCCCTTAGGTACGTATTCTTAAGTACTCAATTATCAGTATAAAACATGGTCTTAGATATCTACCTGCTCATGATTAATTTCTGATCTTTCCAAATGTTTGATTGTGAAAAAGAAACAATTCCCACTTTTTTATACTTCATCCCTAAAATCTGTGAGCTAATACCTGAAAAACAGATATACAGCTCTTATAACTCTAGTCATCACTAACCGGTCAATAATAGAAAGAGCTTAGGAGCAAGGAAAGGTATTTTCCTTTATGTTAGGAGAAAGCTATGTACATTTTGAGAAAAAGTAAGATAGTTTATCGAGACGGAGAAGTGATGATATATTTTTTTAAAATTCGTGCTTATGGGGGAGAGCTGCCATCCGGCTCTCCCCTAGCTCAGCTGACCATGAGGCTCCCAGGAGGCAAGATGGGTTTGGGGAGTGGGCCCATCACCTCTGTAGGGCCTCAGAAGCAGCCGTATGAGACTCGCTCACCATAATAGCTGCCATTTTTGTGGTCCAGACCAGGTACATCAAACTAGTGGAACCAATCATGTTCTAGAATATATTACAATCTACAATGTGTAAGAAAGGGAAGCTAGAAAGAGAGAGAGAGAGAGAGAGAGAGAGAGAGAGAGAAAGAAAGGAGATAAAGAACCTGCCATGGAGGCAGGCTGGGGGAAGGGGAGGGAGGTGGGGACATTGGTGATGGGAGATGGGCATGGGTGGAGGGAGGGTGTTGGAACACTGTAAAACCAAAATTAAAACATGAACATCTTGTAATTGTATATCTAACAGTGGTATCATAAAATATTTTAAAAATAAATAAAATAAAATTGTGCTTGTGCTTAAAAGAGACTTAAAAAATTCCTTAAGGCAGTGCAATGGTCAAATGTAATAACAGAAATTTACCAAGATCTCTGTCACTGTGCCTTGGAATTGTTTCTAGCTCCTTTATCTCATTCCTATCACGCTCCTTATCCTTCCCCACAGCATCTTAATTTCCTTCTCATTTCTCCTTTCTGTCTCCTCTTTCTTTTCCCTTATCCTCCCTCTCCCATCTAGTCACAACATAGAAATAAAATATAAAAATTAATGTTTGACACCAAGGATACTGTAGTGTATGCTCTGAGCCCTGACATCATGGTCTCTTGAGAACTGTCATGTATGACCCAAAATAAAAAAAAATAATAAGAATTGATAAAAATATATAGCAATAATAAAATAGTATTAAGTTTTATAAAATTGTATTTTGTAAGTAGCTTGAGAATAAATATTCTTCCTTTAGGCAAAAAGCTCTCTATGAAGAGCCTAAGTCCAACATAGACTCAGAAAAAGAACTCTTGTGTTTTTTGTTTGTTTGCATGTTTAGAAAAGGGTATATCTTATGCGAGAAAGCATGGTATTGGTTTAAATACACTTACTGCAGACCTACCAAAATCACAAATACAGCATTTATGAACAGAGGATATTTTAGCAAGCACCCTCATTTATGAAATGTCTTCCTTGACATAGTGATCCTAACTGTATAAGGGGGCTGGTAAAATTTTAACCTACAACCTAATGGAAACATTCAGTAATGGCCATGCCAACTCTGTTTTATACATTCTAAACATCCTTTCGCATATCAAATACAACACGGGTAGCTTGCCAGGCTCTGTAGGTGGTACACTCTCAGTAGAAGGCTCTCATCTCGAGCATTTAGAGATGAAACTTAAAGGGCACAGCCGGATGTGCCCCAAAAAGTTAAAAATGAAGCAAGCATATCGAAAGTCAAAATTTGCTGGATTTAGGGCCAGAGTGACACAGTACAGCAGGGAGAGTGTCCACCTTGCATGCGGCTGACCAGGGGTTCAATCTCCAGCATTTGATATGCCAAAAACCAGTAACAATTATGGACCTCATTCTCATGACCTGAAGGAATGGTTTGAGGCTCTTCCTGTCTCTGGAGCAAGCAGATGCCCTTGGGCTACACTTGTTTATTTTACTGGTGCCCGCTGGAGTAAATCCATGAGCAAAGGGGAGACAAGTGACAAGTGACAAGTGACAAACCTCCTTTAACAGATTGATAAAGATCAAAACTTAAATGTCTGTTTTCCAGACATTTAACTGTCAATATTGTAAGTTTACCATTAGTCTCATTATCCTTATTCAAAGTTGAAAAGAAAAGAAGAAAATAGAACTAAATCAAATGTTTTTTATGCACATTTTAACTACTTTTGCAGCCAACTGCCCCAAGACAGAGCAGTGCTAAAACAGCAAAAGATGTGTGTATTGATTTGACAGTTCAACAGACAAGCATATCAATTTTTTATTTAACCTCTCAAGAAAGCTGTCTATCACTCAAGATCATTGTTATGTGATTTATCTGGCGTTAAATACTGTTAGGATTTCTAACATCAAATCCATGTTAGAACACTATTTTAGAGAAAAGTTCAGCAGAAATTCCTAGAATTTTCCCTCTGAAATTCTGGCTGGTGAAGCTTAATTAAAATAGCTAATTAACAGCTTCCTTGGAGGTTGTATAACAAAATTGCTGGCTGCCCTTCAGTGCTAATGTACTACAAGCTGTTGTTTATTGTCATGTGAGCTTCCTTGGATTTTAAAGGATTGGTCATTGATTTGGTACCAGAAGTCAAGAATTTCTGTCACTGTCATTTCTGTGGCTTTCACTGACAACAAAAAATAGATTAAAACTTTTAGTTTTTCTCATAAATCAGCAAAACCATGGAAAAGCAAGGGGTAAGGACCAAAACTTTTTTGAAAAATTAATTTTTCCTCCTTACCTTCCTTTTCATTGCTCTATTGTTGCCATTGCTACAAGAACTGGGAGACACACACTTGGTTATTGTTTTCACTAAGATCAATACTGTAAAGGGCAGACATTTGGAACCATGGAGGTGGAAGGCTAAAGAATGAAAAAATCTTGTCAGGGCAAGAAAGCTAGTATAGTGGGTACAGTATTTGCCTTTCAGGCCCAAACTTGGTTCAATTCCAGATACTAGATATGATCGCCTGAATATCACCAGTATGATCCCTGGGCACGCACAGCTGAGTGTTATCCCAACACATACATACATACATACATACATACATACATACATACATACATACATACATACATACATACATGCATGCATGCATGCATACATACATAAATTAGTAAATGAATGAATAAATAAATAAGAGATAAATAAATAGAGAATGAATGAATGGTAAAAAAAATCTTAGGACTTTAAGTTCTATTCCATGCACTAGTAGAAAAAAATACAATTTGATCTGGACTCAAGCAAATCAGTTTTGAAAACTTGACTTGAACGTAACAACCTGTTTGAATCTCTAGCATTGCATATGGTCTCTCTCAGTACCGACAGAGATTACTCTGAGCACGGAGCTCAGGGACCATATGGGGTTCAATCCCCTGCCTCTTCAATTAATACACAAATAAAGTTTTCAATTATTTTTGAAAATAGTTTTTTGGGCTAGGGAAATAGTTCAGTGGAAGAGTACATGCCTGAGACCTTGTGATCAATTCTTGTCACTGTACACCCACAACAGAAAAGAAAGCTATTATTGGACTCAAGAACTTCATTCCAGGGGACAGGAGGTGGGGGCATGTGGGAGGGAAACTGGGGACATTGGTGGTGGTGGTGGTGGGAAATGTACACTGGTGGAGGGACGGGTTTTGGAACATTGTGTAACTGACACCAATCATGAACAGCTTTGTAATTGTGTGCCTCACTGTGATTCAATTACAACAAAAAAAGAAGAACCTCATTCAAATGATCTATCCAATTACTTTGTTTATACAATTAATATTTTCACCAAACACATTTTTCTTAATGCATGGACAGTCCAATACTGATTCTGTATGTCAGAATTATCACCAAGTCAATAAAATCTGTAAATAGGGTGTTTGTTTTTGGTCTAGAATACTATTCATATCATGAATGCACATTCCAACCATTTTATGTATTTTTAATTATGCATGTTCACAATGACAGCATGGCATGTCTGTATATCACATCTCTGTTTACTTACTGATTTATGAAGCGCAATACATTGCAAAGGCTAATAATTATGGAAACTTACTAAGGCTCCTCTGTATAGCATTTTTCATTGAACCATAACAAGAGCTCACAGAACTTAATTACATGAACAAAAGATTAAGTTGTATGTTCAAGTAATGAAAATGCTTAGTAAATTCAGTCAAAATTACAATAAATCAGAAATAAAGAAACACAATTTTATTTTATTTTATTTTTTGCTTTTTGGATCACACCCGATAATGTTCAGGGGTTGCTCTTATCTCTACACTCAGGAATTACTCCTGGTGGTACTCAGGGGAATATATGGGATGCCAGGGATAGAACCTGGGTTGGCCACATGCAAGGCAAATACCCTACCTACTGCACTCTTGCTCCAGCCCCCTAAATTTAACAATATTTGATTTATCATGCAAACCAGTGATTTACAATCTTTTGAGAATCAAACTTTTTTCAAAAAAATCTTTTGAAAAATCACTCAGAACTTAAAGTTCTTGTATCTCCCTCCAGAAAACCTAAGCTACGTAAAAAACTCATGCTGGAAAAAAATATTTTTTCATATAACAACTAGTTTTTCATCCATTAGTCTTCAACTACCATTGTGTTATTTTGTAAGCCCTGAAGGTTCCTAACAAATGCAAAATAAATAAATTTTACCTGAGTCCCAAGTTCACAACTATAATTTAAAACAAGTGCTATCTCAATAGCTCATTTTATTCCTTCTCTTACCTCCAAGTTTCCACAATTATAATAACTAGGAAAAGAGGCTCCTAAGGTGTAATATTACTGAGTCTTTTTTAACCCTCTGGGGAAGTGACTTAATGTCTGGAATTCTCTCCCTCTTAGAAGTTCCTAGCTCCCCATGACCTATTTAAACAATATTAATTCTCAAAATCATGCACATTGAAGTACCTATTTATATTATGTTCAATATATTCACCAATGGTTTACATGGTTATATTTTACATGGATTAGCATATAGTTCTTTCACTAACTTGGCTAATTTTATTCCAGAGTGTGTTATTCACTGCTGTCAGCACTCATCAATGCACTGGCTCGGCTCTTCACATGCTACCTGTCTGAATGCAAGGTGCCCTCCCAATGGAAAGCCAGCAGGACAGTTCTACTGTTCAAGAAGGGAGACAATCATGACATTGGCAACTATCGCCCCATCTGCCTGTTGTCCGTCATCTACAAGCTGTTTACATGAGTCATCCTGAACAGGATTAGAGGAACACTAGATGAACACTGGAACACTAGATGAAGGCCAACCGTGCGAGCAAGAAGGCTTCCGGAAAGGATTCAGCACAATCGCCCATAACGATTGTGGTAACCAAGCTCACTGAAGTTTGTAGGGAGTTCAAGATGCCGCTCTGTCTCACGCTCATTGATTTAAAGAAAGCCTTTGATTCTGTGGAGACTGAAGCTGTCATGGAAGCCCTAGCCAAACAGGGCATTCAAACCCAATAAATCAAGACCCTTCGTGAGCTCTATTACGGATTCACCACCAGGATCTCACCATTCTGCAAGGAAGTGATCATTGATGTCAAAAGAAGGGTTCCACAGGGTGATGCCATTTCACCAAAACTCTTCAGCCCCACCCTCGAGAACATCATATGACAATTAGAATGGGAAGGAATGGGCGTGGAAGATAGAAGGTTGGCAACTACACCACCTCTGCTTCGCTGATGACATTGTTCTAATAACACCAAACAGCCAAGTGGCACCAATGCTGGCTGACTTTGACCGAGAATGTAGAAAGATAGGTCTACAGCTGAATCTCAATAAAATTAGTTCATGAAAGAAATGGACTAGTTCCAGATGCCCCATTCACTCTCAATGGAACAAATATCTCTGAATGTAGCAGTTATGTGTACCTAGGTCGAGAAGTCAACATGATAAACGACCTAAAACCTGAGCTGTGCAGGAGGAAGAGAGCGGCATGGAATGCCTTCAAAGGCATCGAAAAAATAGCTAAAAGGACAAAGAATCTCTGGCTCCGGGCACATCTCTTCGACTCCACCATTCTCCCTGCATTAACATACGCTGCAGAGACCTGGGCCCTATGAAAGCAGGATGAGAATGCTATTCGGGTCTCCCAAAGAGGAATTGAAAGAGCTATGCTTGAAATATCACACCTCACTCAAGTGAGAGAAGGAATCCGGAGTTCTGACCTCCGTCACTATTCCAGAATCAGGGATGCTGTCTCGTTTGCCAAGGCATCGAAAATCAGATGGGCTGGACATGTAATGCAATTTGGAGACAACTGCTGGACTAGAGCCATTACCGACTGGATCCCACGGGATGTCAAAAGATCACATGACCACCCAGACTTCTTCATCAAGACCCTGAAAGAACAGTTTGAGGCTCTTTGTATTCCTGAAACAAGCAGATGCCATTGGGCTACACTGGCACTTGATAGGGTCAAATGGAGATGTTACTGGTATCCGCTCAAGCAAATCTATGAGTAACGGATGTTAAGTGATCAAGATGCTATTTAAATTTAATGCTTTTATGAAAGGAATTGTTTTCTTCAGTTCTTTTCGAAATTAGACATTAAAGTATTTCCCACACCTTTCTCAGCTGGCCATTGAAAGTTTTATCATTATCTTATCTATAAACTGTCTCTGACAACCCATTTATAGCCTCACAATCTATTTTTGTGTTCACTTGTTCCATTAACAACCTCCACTGTTGTAGTTTCAGTCTTTACCTATCTTTTGCACACACACCCATCTCATATCTTCAATTTCCTCTCTCCCAATCTTAGACACTGCCAACTAGTACTGTCACTTCTTTGGTGCTCTCTCCTTTGACTGTCCTATCCTAAAAAAATTCAAGTTGAACCTGATTATTCACTTTTCCTCTGTCTTTATTTGCCCTAGATTCACCAATTATCCTTGGATACTGAAAAGATCATCACTTGATCACTTGATCACTTGAATCCCGTTATTCATCGATTTGCTCGAACGGGTGCCAGTAACATTTCCGTTGGACCCTATCACGTGCCAATGTAGCCCAATGGCATCTGGTTGATTCAGGAATATGAAGAGCCTCAAACCGTTCCTTCAGGGTCTTAACAAGGAAGTCTGACCATCTTGTAGGTGGGCGGCCACGTGATCTTTTGACATCCCATGGGATCCAGTCGGTAATGGCTCTAGTCCAGCAGTTGTCTCCAAATCGCATTACAGGTCCAGCCCATCTGATTTTCTATGCTTTGGCAAACGAGACAGCGTCCCGGATTCTGGAATAGTGACGGAGGTCAGAACTCCGGATTCCTTCTCTCACTTGAGTGAGACGTGAGATTCCAAGCATAGCTCTTTCGATTCCTCTTTGGGAGACCCGAATAGCATTCTCATCCTGCTTTCGTAGGGCCCAGGTCTCTGAGGCGTATGCTAATGCAGGGAGAACGGTGGAGTCAAAGAGATGTGCCCGGAACCAGAGGTTCTTTGTCCTTTTAGCTATTTCTTTGATGCCTTTGAAAGCATTCCATGGGGCTCTCTCCTCCTACTCAGCTCAGGTTTTAGGTCGTTCATCATGTTGATTTCTCGACTTAGGTGTACATAACTGCTGCATTGAGATGTTTGTTCCATTGAGAGTGAATGGGGCCTCTTCCAGAGGTCCCATTCACTAAAAAAGATATCTATAATAAAAGATTAAAAATATCCATCATATGCACAATCATCAACATTGTGATACTGAACCAACCAAGTTATTCTGTGTATTAGTTCTCTTGACCATAAACTTCTATGATGATGCTATTGTGAGAGGGATAAACAATTCTGGAGAATTCTGGCTTTGGGCCGGGGAGATAGCTCAAAGAGATGGGAGACTGTTTTGTACAAATGAGTCCTGGGTTCCATTCTTTGCACCAAATAATTCCTCGAGAATCAAACCAGGAGTATCCTCTGGGCACTGGCACATATGCCCTCCTACCCAAAGAGAAGAGGCCTTAGAATCTGCCTTTAAATAGTTTAAAATGCATGGACAAAGTCTTATTACTCTGTTTGCTTTTATTCAAACCCAACCAAATTAAAAATGTTGATTTAACTTTGTCCACCAGTTACCACACACACAGACACACACACACACACACACAAACATACTGAACATCTGCTATTGTCAGAAAGTTGGTGTGCTGGGGACTGGAGCACAACAGGTAGGGCATTTGCCTTGCCCACAGTCTACCAGGGTTCAATCCCCAGCATCTCGTATGGTTCCCCTGAGCACATCCAGGAGTACTTCCTGAGCACAGAGCCAGGAGTAATAAACAACCCTGAGCATTGCCAGGTGTGACACAAAAAGCAAAAATAAAAAAGGAAGGAAGGAAGGAAGGAAGGAAGGAAGGAAGGAAGGAAGGAAGGAAGGAAGGAAGGAAGGAAGGAAGGAAGGAAGGAAGGAAGGAAGGGAAGGAAGGAAGGAAGGAAGGAAGGAAGGAAGGAAGGAAGGAAGGAAGGAAGTAGGGAGGGAGGGAGAAAGGGAGGGAGGGAGGAAGGAAGGAAGGAAGGAAGGAAGGAAAGAAGGAAGGAAGGAAGGAAAGGAAGGAAGGAAGGAAGGAAGGAAGGAAGGAAGGAAGGAAGGAAGGAAGGAAGGAAGGAAGGAAGGAAGGAAAGAAAGAAGGAAGGAAGGAAGTAGGGAGGGAGGGAGGAAGGGAGGGAGGGAGGGAGGTAGGGAAGGAGGAAGGAAGGAAGGAAGGAAGGAAGGAAGGAAGGAAGGAAGGAAGGAAGGAAGGAAGGAAGGAAGGAAGGAAGGAAGGAAGGAAGGAAGGAAGGAAGGAAGGAAGGAAGGAAGGAAGGAAGGAAGGAAGGAAGGAAGGAAGGAAGGAAGGAAGGAAGGAAGGAAGGAAGGAAGGAAGGAAGGAAGGAAGGAAGGAAGGAAGGAAGGAAGGAAGGAAGGAAGGAAGGAAGGAAGGAAGGAAGGAAGGAAGGAAGGAAGGAAGAAAGAAAGAAAGAAAGAAAGAAAGAAAGAAAAAGAAAGAAAGAAAGAAAGAAAGAAAGAAAGAAAGAAAGATGGAGGGAGGGAGGAGCTTTGGTACATCTACACAATGGAATACTATGCAGCTGTCAGAAAAAATGAAGTTGTGAAATTAGCCTATAAATGGACAGACATGGAAAGGATCATGTTGCATGAAATTAGCCAGAAGGAAAAAGACATAAAATGACTGCATTTCTTTCCATGATATAAATATAAATATATATATATGTATATATATATATACATATATATATACATATATAATGAAACTGCTGTGTTAAAGGTTAGGCAAAACATGGATCAGGAGGTCTTGTCAAAGGTGGAATCGACCATATACATGTGCGAGTCAGCGGTTCGGTAAGAAGCCTTCTTCTTCCTTCTCGGGAAGAAGGAGAAGGGAACACTGTGCTAATAATTGTCAAAAGTGATAATACCAGACTAGAACTGAACACTGAATATAGGCAAAAATATGCACATGATAACCTCTAAATGTATGTATTGTAATCCACAGTAAGAGAAGGAAGAGAGAGAGAGAGAGAGAGAGAGAGAGAAGAGATAAAAAACCTGCCACACAAAAAGATACACATGACAACCCTTTGATGTATGTTCTGTATTCCATAGTCTGGAAGGGAAGGAAAAGAGAAAGAGAGAGAAAGGGAAAGAAATAAAGAACCTGCCAACCTGCCATGGAGGCGGGCTGGGGAGGGGGAGGGAACCGGGGACGTTGGTGGTGGAAGTTGGGCGCTGTTGGAGGGATGGGTGCTGAACACTGTAAGACTGAAACCCAAACATGAACTTCTTTGTAATTGTATATCTCAAGGTGGTATAATAAAATATATAATAAAATTAAAAATAAACCTTATCAATCAAGACAGAGCAAAGTCGAGTTGAAAGTATAGAAAATATCTTTCAACTAAGAGACACAGCAAGATTTTTAGTTCAGTCCACAGATTACAGTTATTTTTGTAGACATTAACATCAGCGGGAACAAGATAGAATGCAAAGCATAGCCAAAGCATTGGAGGCATAGATCAGAGTTCAAGTGGTGGGTTCAGCATTTAGAAAGATAATCTGGAAAGACAATCATCATAACACATAGATCCCAAAGCAACAAGGGTAGTATTTGAGTTAAAGCAAGACTGTAATCTCTCATCCTAAATTCTAGTCTTGTTATGTGTCAATGACTAACGTATTTGCAAAGTCACAGAGTCTGGCAGAGGGAAGACAAAGAGGAAAAAATTATCACTGAAAACGAAAAGTTTCCAACAGTCTTAAAAGAAATACATAAACTCCAAAGATTCTATGTCACAAGTTTGTACATGGTACAGAAGAGAGCTCAAAAGGATGGGAACCAGAGATAGTACAATAGTGTTTGCCTTGCGTGCAGCCTATAGGAATTAAATCCCTTGTGTCACATATGGTCTCCTGAACACTCCCAGAAGTAACCTCTGAGCACAGCCAAGAGTAAGCCTTGAGCATAGCCAGGTGTGGCCCCCCAAAACTAAACAAACTAAAAAAGAAGAATGGCTAGTTTGTCTGGAGAGGAGGGTGTGGTTTTTGAAGTGGATGTGACAAGTAAATAGGCTTGGAAGATAAAAAGATATTGATCTGTAGTGATGGTACAGTGGTTAGGGCATGTGTCTTGCACAGTGCTGACCCAGGTTCAATACCTGGCAGTCCATATATGAAGCCTCCCAGGGGTCATCCCTGAACCATGAGTAAGCTCTGAGCACAGTCAGGTGTGACCTCTTAAAGAAAAAAAAAAAAGGTGTTGGTCTGGCTTATCCTGGAAGAGGCCTGTGTGTACTTTTAAGTTGATTTTTTTCTAAATATTTTTAATTTATGTTTTTATTTAAACACTGTGATTTACAAAGCACAAAGTTTTTCACAGTACACTTTTGAGTTGAATTATTGAGGTAACATTGGTTTGCAAGAGTGCATATATTTATATTTAGGGGATATAATTTTACTATACCAGGCCCACCACCAAACTGCTAATATCCT
Organism: Cryptotis parvus; assembly: GCA_021461705.1. Lineage (NCBI taxonomy): Eukaryota > Metazoa > Chordata > Mammalia > Eulipotyphla > Soricidae > Cryptotis > Cryptotis parvus. The sequence goes on from JAJIBD010004195.1 coordinate 28,224, forward strand.
TCTATCATAGGTTTTTAACTGCTGACTATATTCCTAGCAGTGGAATTGTTGATAGCTCAACCTTTCATCATCCGAAAAATTGCCAGGCATTTTGAAAAAAAGTTTCAGTGCACAATTTCATAACCCCAGCAGTAGAGTCTGGGGAGCTAGACTTCTACCTCCTTGCCACCACTTGTTAATATCAGTCTTTTACTCCTAGTCACTCTACTTATGGCCAGGGCATACCACAAAAGAGTTTTAAGCAAGGAACAAAAAAAAATTTAGTTTCAGAAAGAGGACTAATATCAAGTTGTGTGGCAGGGATGATGGAAATGAGACATGGGGATTCTAACCTGATCCAAATGGTCAAGGATTCTAACCAATGTTTCTCTGGTAGGTTGCTTAGGAGGGATAACAAATGAAAATGGCACTTTGCTCCAACTGTTTATGATATCAGTCTTGACTTGTTTACTCTGATAGTGTTTTGTCATCATTTGAACAGAAATTGAGGAAATTATGAAGGTCATTTTGAGAAATTGTGACCACAGGTTGCTGTCATTCCCCCAGTGCTACCAAGTTACCAGCCTCCATCCACATTCAGCCATGGTCTGGACCCAGGAAGTAGTCCAGTTCACGGTGCAGGGAAATCAGGCATTGATGAGCCAGTAGCGCTGGGAAAGAGAATATAGTCACTCCATTCTAGCTGGATGATTGAGTAAAATAGAAACTCTAGTTACTAAGATACAAAAAGCAGAGCAGGACAGGAGAATTGCGAAAAGATTAAGCCTTCATCATTAAGCACATTAACTCCAAGTGTTAAGGAGACAACATGGGGAAGCAATTTGGCAGGGAGTTTAGTGAGAACCACTAAGGTAGTAACTCAAAGAATCTGTTTCAAATGTTTAAACGACATGAAGTATTGAAGCTCAATATTTGCTACTTTAACTGCCAATAATGTGAATAATGTGCTGCCAGCTTGCACTCAGCCGTAGTAAATGGAGTCTGAAAAAATAGGAAATTGAACCAACCAGGTACTTAGTCAAATGGGGGCAGGGGCTTGGTAAATGATAATAAGAGGCATGCATTTCTCCTATTATCTTTATATGTGTTGCTAGTGCTAAACAGCTGATTGCAAAATCCACAACGAATCACAGATTTTCCTTGATACTTGAGTGTATACATTCACTCTGTCAGTAAACTTATATTAGGCAGTTTAGAAAATTCTCAAATGTCAGATATTATTCCATAGTTTAAGATGCAATTTATTTGTCAGTTTGGGGCTTTTGGGAAAGGTCCACACCTGGCTATGCTCAGGGCTTGCTCCTGATACTGTGCTCAAGGCACTATGTGCTGTGCAAGCAACTGATCTAGGGCTGATTATATGCAAAGTAAGTACCTTAACTCCTGTATTATCTCCTATCCCCAACTAACTACATCTTTGGACAAGAGATAGTAAAGGAGTCAAGTCTCTTGACCTTATACACAGCACAGAAACACATATGGTCCCCTGAGACATGCCAGGAATAATATGTGAGAATAGAGCAGATATTAGTGGCCCCATTAAAAAAAAAAAGTGAGAAACAAGATACAGTTGACTGAAGAAAGAAAACTTGGTCTCTTCCCTCTCCCCACCATTTTGACTTTTTTTTACTCAAAAGAAATTCATTTTTCTTGGAAAGGCATCTAACATTTGGGATTTAAAATTGATAGAAATATTTTATTACATGCATCAAATCATTTTAATAATTGCTTAAACCACTCTATAAAATGGTTGCCATACTTTTAAATGGTTGGCACCATTAGGATATTAAACTTCATGGGCAGCGTTGATAAAAGTGTTCATAAAATTGTTCCAATCTCCAAAGGCTTTACTTTTAATTTTCTAAAGCAAGATACAAGTTAAAAAAGTCCAGTTTAAAAATGGAAATTCAGAATAACTATTCAGCACAAAACTAAACACAGCTTATCCTTGGTTCAAAAGCAAAATACAAGGAGTTATCATTCCTGTCTGCAGGATTTTTGTTTTATTTAATGGTGCAATTTCAATGATTAAAAGTGTTTAAACCCTAGACTAAACCATTAATACCTCTTTTTTTTTTTTTTTTTTGTTTTGCTTTTTGGGTCACACCTGGCAATGCTCAGGGGTTTCTCCTGGCTCTGCACTCAGGAATTACTCCTGGCGGTGCTCAGGGGACCATATGGGATGCTGGGGATCGAACCCAGGCCGGCACAGGCCGGCCGCGGGCAAGGCAACGCCCTACCCGCTGGGCTATCGCTCCAGCCCCATACCTCTTTTTAAAGCAAAATAATTTATATTATAGGCATTTACTTAGAGAAGTGGGAGAGGAGAAAGAGAGGAGCACATGTTTGAGAGGGAACACAGTTTTCTCCAGAGTGGGTAAAGCCAGACCTTGGGAAAAGGTTATAAGTAATTCTTCCCAGTTGCCTTAGGGAGTTCTCTGCAAGCATCAAAGTGGATCTGCTCATCAGTAGGAAGCTAGCCTGTTGTGGGGGTAGGCACACAGGACAGGGAAAGGTACACCACAACACAACAGTTGTGTAAGTGGTATGCACAACGTCCCCTCCCTGTCAGCAACCTGAACAGTGTCAAACACAGTGTCAAACACAGTGCCAAAGCTACTACAAAGCTCCTCTCTTAAAGGCAGATGGGTGAGAGGGAAAAGGTGCAGAATTAGTGGAGGGAAGTGATCACTGGTGAAGGGATTGGTGTTGAAACACTATATGCCTGATACCCAATTTTTTTAAATGTTATAATCTAAGGTAACTAAATAAAAATAAAAAATAAATGATCTGTGGTTGTCACAGAGAAAACCTGGTCTCTCTGACTCTAAAAGATCCTGCTATTGTTTCAGTTCTCCTTTTCTGAGGGATCCACCCTTCTCTTGGTCTTGCCTCTCATTAACCTCCAGAGTTCAGTATTTGCATGTCAAAGGGATGTGTTACTCAAGCCTTTGGGCTACTTCAGGTCTGGACAATTTTTTCTTAAATTTCAATATTACCAGGCTCCCCCCCACCCCCGCAATATTATCTATCTGCCTGCAACATTCCCACGCAGAGATTTCACCCTCTTAAATCTTCGAGGAGTATGTGAACAACATACTAACCAAAAAGGCAGACCCTAGTATGTAAGGGAGTGAAATCTATACTAACCTTTTAATCACAAAGTGATGCCACCTTATAAAAGCTGTATTGAACTTATAGTAACAAAACACACTAGTTCTGTGCAAACAATTTGATGAGTATGAACAAATGTGCTCAGCATGTACCCGTGAGAACAGCAGATAGAAAATAATGCAGCCCGATGGAATTTTGGTGATGATTAAAGGTTCTGCATTTACCCAGTATAGCTACGACCACACTGACTTTTATGCACTGAAATGTGTGTTTGGGGAATGAGACACTGAATTTATTTATTAAACTTAATTTAATATGAACAAATTAAACCTTAAATAGCTGCTTGTGACTAACGAATATCATATTAGTACATAGCATTTCCATCATGCCAAAAAAGTTCTCACAGTGTCTTCTCACACTGCTTCTTTAGTGCCCTCTACTGACAAATTCTGCTATTACAGCACTAAGCAAAGATTTATGAAGCACCTCTCTCTCTCTCTCTCTCTCTCTCTCTATATATATATATATATATATATATATATATATATATATATATATATATATATATCACTGTATCACTGTCTTCCCATTCATCGTCGATTTGCTCGAGCGGGCACCAGTAACATCTCCATATGACCTGTCTCATGCAAGTAGAGCCCAAGACACCTGCTTGCTCCAGGAACATAAAGAGCCTCAAACCATTCCATCAGGTCATGAGAATGAGGTCCATAATTGTTACTGGTATTTGGCATATCAAATACGACACGGGTAGCTTGCTAGGCTCTGCCGTGCGGGTAGCATACTCTTGTAGTCATCTCAAAATCCAGCATTTATTGATAAACCGGCGTGGCCGCTATGCGCGCGCAAGCCAGGCTGTGATAGTCTGGTCTGCTGGGTGGAGTTCTGATGAGGGGGAAGTCGGATGTGGAAAATGGAGGCCCTCATGGAGTGGGGGGGTCGTCTGGCTTGTTGAGGCTCTGCTGGGGTGGCAGGCCAGGGCTAGAACCTGCCATCCCTCCCGGGTGCCTCATGAGTGGCTGGGCACAGGGAGAGCCAGTAGTAGCTCTGCCCCATGATATATGTATATATATATATATATATATACATGATATCTGTATATATACATATTGACTATGCTATATATATTATGATATATTCATATATGTATATATCATATATATTAATATATCAATACATATTGACTATGCTATATATATTATGATATATACATATATGTATATATCATATGACTATGCTATATATATTATGATATCATATGACTATGCATATATATTATGATATATACATATATGTATATATCATAATATATATAGCATAGTCAATATGTATTGATATATTAATATATATTTCAACATCTGGAATCCACAGCTCACCTGAGAAAAGCCAAGAGAAAAGCCGATCTCAAGCCCTGCTCATCAGAGCCCCACCCTACAGTGAAGCCTATTTAAAGCCCAGGTATGCTTGAACCAGAGACACGGTACATGGGGTAGAGCTGCTACCAGCTTTCCCTGTATTCACTGATCGTGAGGTGTCCGGGAGGGAAGGCGGGTTCTAGCCCTGGCCTGCCATCCCAATAGAGTCTTGCAAGAAGCCTGAGGAACCCCCACATATGAGAACAGTCATTATCAACATCCAGACTCCACAGCTCATCTGAGCTCCACCCAGCAGAAAAGCCCATCTCTCCTCATTGCACGTGGCAGCTCTGCAGCAGTGTGGTTCATCAATAAATACATGAGATGAGAGCCTACTAGTATCCCACCCACACAGCAGAGCCTGGCAAGCTACCCGTGTCATACTTGATATGCCAAAAACCAGTAACAATTATAGACCTCATTCCCATGACCTAAATGAATGGTTTGAGGCTCTTTGTGTTCCTGGTGCAGGAAGATGCCCTTGGGCTACACTAGCTTCTGACAGGAAGTATAGATATGTTACTGGTGCCCGCCGAGCAAACTGATGATCAACGGGAAGACAAGTGATGCAAGTGATTAATATATATTTATCACGGACAGGAAGGAGGGTTTGGAGTTGATACAAATGAGATGACTAATTGAACAGGTAGGTATGCAGTACGTATATAATTTTGGTGATCCAATTTATCTATTTTTGTATGATTTTATTTTCTGCCTTCAGAATATTTAATGGTAGATCCTTTAGAAAATTTACAGGATGAAACATTTCAGGCTTACATTTAGAGCTCTTAGCTTTATTCCATTTTGCTCGTTTGGGAGCACACAGGCAATGCTCAGAGCTTACTCCTGGCAGTGTACAGGGAACTGTATGTGTTGCCAGGAATCAAACTGGGGTCACTGGATTGCAAAGTTATCACCTTAGCCCAACACCCCCCAACCGCTCACTCAGAGTACTGCACTTTGACCCTGTCGGTTCCCAAAACAGCAACTTACTGAGCACCTCCAGTGACTGAGATGATGACATACATATTTTAGATATTTACTCCCACTCTAGAGTTTCCTTTTATTTTATTTGATGTTTCTTTTTCAATTTTGATATAGAAACAGTTTTATGTATCTTTGCAGTTTTATGTAGTCTCACTTTCTTTGGGACTATTTTCGCTTTGGTTGCTGGTGCTTTTAGTGTCACGTCCAAAAAATTATTGCCACAATTCATTCAAGGAGGGTTTTTTCCCATTTCCGATTTCTTACATTGAGGATTTTAATCCACCTAGAGAGAATTTTTGTGAATGATTAAAATAGAGGTCCAGTTTTAGTCTCTTAGGTGTAAAAATCATTTCCCCAGAACCATTTATTAAATAAATGTGATTTACTATTGAGCATTCTTGATATTCTTGTCAAATATTGGTTGACTACACATGTCAGTTTATTTCAGGACTGTGTTCCATGTCATTGACCTAGGTGACTGTTTTTATATCAGTACTATATTGCTTTCATTACTACATGTTGTTGCTGTTGTTTCTAGGGGTGCAGGCTTACTCCTGGCTCTGTGCTCAGGAGGGAACCCTTTTGGTACTTGAGGGATCATATATAATGCCAGGGATAAAACTTGGGTGGGTCACATGCCAGTTAAGTGCCTTAACCCCTATGCTATACCTCTGATCCCTACTCTAAGTTTCTAATAAAGTTGAAACTCAACACTGTATGACCAAAACCCAAACATGAACTTTTTAATTGTGTATCTTTTTATTTGTATATCTCACGGTGGTATAATAAAATACTTAAAAAAAAAGTTGAAACTCAGGAATTGTGATACTTCCAATATTACTCTTCTATCACAATATAACAAGCTAACTGTGGTTATCTTGTGATTACGTATAAATTTTAGTATTTTTTTCTATTTCATTTAAAATGTTACTGCAATTGTAACAGAGATGCATAGAGTCTCTACGTGGCTGGGGCATGTAGACACTCTTTAGAGGTGTTAATTCTTTCAGTCCAATAACATGAATTTATCTGTGTCTTTCTACTTATCCATGTCACCTTCCATTTTTTTTATCAGTGCTGTACTCTTCAATATAAATAGATTTCTCTCCTTAGTTCAACTTATGCCTGAGTATTCTATTATTTTTGGTGCTACTGCAAGTGAAATTGTTTTTACTTTTTTTAAATATCTTGTTGCACAAGTGAGTTTTGTGAGGACGGACCACACCCAGCAGTGCTCAGGAGCTACTCTGGGCTCTGTGCTCAGGAAATTACCTTAACCTCTGTACTATTTCTCTGGCCCAACTAAGTGAATTTTGCATCCTGCAACTTGTCTAAATTCTTATGTGATCTGTGCTTTGGTAAAGTCTTTGGATGTTCTGTTTTCTGTGTATGCATGAATCATAATTTTACTTTTTTTCCACTTCACTGCTATTGCTAGGATTGCCAATACTATTTTGAGTAGGGTGGTGAGAGTGAAAGATTTTTTACCATCACCATTGACTATGTTGGTCACAGGTATACAAAAAAATCAATTCAGGACTGGAGCAACAGTACAGAGGGTAGGGAGTTTGCCTTGCATGCAGCCAACCCGGGTTCATTTCTAGCATTTCATATGGTTGTAAGAGGACTGCCAGGGAGTAATTTCTGAGTGCAGAGCCAAGAATGACCCCTGAGCATTGCTGGGGTGACCAAAAAATTTTTTAATTAATTCAAATTGTATACACCCTACACCCCTACCCTTACCTCTACTTTTAATACCAATGCTTGTGTTGGTAGTCTTGTATTGATTTTGCTTTTATATGGGGAAAAAGACAAAATTTTAACGTGGAAAAATACACATTAATATTCTATGATAGACTATCTCTGGACACACACACACGCACACACAAACTATTTTTCAGATAAATTTTAAAGGAGGAACAATTTTATTGTATTTTTTCACTTTTGAACTTTTTTATACTTTGTAAGTTACTCGAAATGTTTGATTTCTACAATCCTACATATTCCAAAAGCCCTCTAGAAAATAATTTTACTATGTGGTGATTTTAATATCTTAATAAAAGTCATTTCAGGGCCAGAAACACAGCTAAGCAATGGAGTATTTGCCTTAAACATGTGAGCCCCAATTTGAATTCCTGGCAACATATAAGCACACGTAAACTAAAAGTCATTTTATATTAGAGCAATTTAAATTCCAATGAACTTTGCTGGCTGTTTTGTTTATCCAATACCCATCTGATAAGGGCTTAATATCAAAGATATACAAGACACTGGTAGAACTTTACAAGAAAAAAATCCAACCCCCATTTAAATGGGGAGAAGAAATGAACAGAAACTTCATCAAAGAAGAAATTCAAATGACCAAAAAGCATATGAAAAAGTCATCATTAATCATCAGGAAGAAGCAAATCAAAACAACAATGAGATATCATCTCACACCACAGAGACTGGCACACATCTTGTGCAGGGGCGCCAGATGTCGGGGAACGCTGCGGGGTTCCCCAACAGTGCCAGGAAGGGAGTTCCCTTCTACCTCCGAAGCCGGGCGGGGAATGGATGAAAACTCAGGAATCCGATGCAGTTTTAAAAGGCTCAACTTACCACAGGTTCAGGCATACAAGTCAACAATAGGAAAAACCCTGTGCTTAGGATTCCCAGCTAGAACCCCAGACACGTGTAGGCCAAGATGGCGGCCACCACGTGTCAAGGCCCTGTAAAAAGGAAAAAGAGACAAGACTCCCAAGAAGGGTGCGAGCTCACAAAGAGAGAGCCCAAAAAGAGAGAGCCCAAAAAGAGAGAGAGGAAGCAGGCTTGTTTTATTTATACCCCTGCAACTCAGACCTACCACTATTATGGGAAGCAGGAAAGGTCAAATGCCCTTAGGTAATTTCTCCCAGCACCTCACCTAGGCTCTATTATATGCTAATGTTTTGAGTCAAGATCTGCCTGGAAATGCCTTTATAGGGTAGAGAAGGGGGTTTTGAGATGACATGTCTCTGTACCAAAGATTAATACTAATGCCAGCTAAATATTTCTCCAAGCCTTCACAAGTCTCATCTACTTCATGGTAGTTTTGTATTTTAGTTGCCTTTGAGTTATCAGGGAGCCATGTTTGCTTGCTTGGAGGCAAACAGCATTTCTCTCTGGTCTAATTACTTAGAGATTCAACATGGCCAGACAAATATGCTGGTAAGATCTAGTTAGTCCCACGATGATTGTGGTAGCATGAGAGAACATTTATACCAGTCAGTACAGAATACATGGTCAGATAAACTGCCACATTTAGACTACCCCCTTATCTACGAAGTGATTTGCAGGAGGAAAGCCAGGGCAGATGCAGAGGCTCTTAGAGGAGACCTGCAACAATCTTGCTCTTAGCAAAAATAACCAGTGCTGAAGTAGATGTGAGAAGAAAGGGACTCTCATTCACTGTTGGTGGAAGTGCTGTCTGGTCCCTTTTGGAAAACAATAGAGACATTTCCCTTTTGGAAAACAATAGAGACATTCCTCCAAAAACTAGATATTGAGCTCCCATTTAACCCAGCAATACCACTCTTGGTAACATACCCTGGAGACCCAAAAACACACAGCAGAAACACTATCTGCATTTATATATTCACTGCAGCACTATTCACAATAGTCAGAATCTGAAAACAACCTGAGTGCCCGAGAACAGAAGACTGATTAAAGAAATTGTGGTAACTTAAAAAAAAAGAAATTGTGGTATAGCTACACAATGGAAAACTATACATTTGTCAGGAATTATGAAGTCATAAAATTTGTTTACAAAAGAATGGATATGGAGATTATCATGCTGAGCAAAATTAGTTCAGAAGGAAAAGGACAGATATAGAATGGCTTCATTCATTTGTGGTACATAAATATATACCAGTGTTCTACTAATTGTTGGAAATGGTAATGCCAAATAGAACTGAGCATTGTATGTAGGAAAAGGGATATACATGATAACCCTTAAATGTACTTAAGGCAAGCCACAATGTGTAAAGAAGGAAGAGAGAGAGAGAGAGAGGAGAGAGAGCGAGAGACAGAGAGAGAATGCTATCATAAAGGCAGGTTTGGGGAAGGGGAGGGAATCATAGGACACTAGTGGTGGGAAATGGACACTGGTGGAGGGATGGGTGCTGGAACACTATGACAAACCCAATCACGAATATCCTTGTAATTATATATCTCACAGATGTATATTAAAACAAATAATCTAAAAGAATTTTTTTAAATAAAGGATCCTCTTATTTGCTTCATTGTGCCAACCAGCATAGTTGACTGTTGGTGATGAAGAAGCTTATGATCCTTTACCTGTTCTTAATTAACCATGGTCACTCCATGGGGAGTGTTCTAATGCACAGCATTCATCTCTGCTTGAAAACCAGCCGATTTGTACTTGGCACCCGCCCTCCCAAGGCTCTCCAGTAATTCTCCACTGAGCCCTACTTCCCATCTTAATGTAGCCTCTCAATCCCTGTTTTGCTGGAGATTATGAGACCATTTTTCATCCAATTCCCTTGCCACCACCGCACTCGTCTCCATCAATGAAGGCAGAGTTGGGAGGGACTCAGCTCTGTGCTGAGGAGAGCTGAAAGGGAGCTCTGTGAATACTGAATAAATTGAGACTCAGCTCTGAGAGAACACCTGATCACCTACTGTTGCGATTGCTTAAATTAAATTAAGATGCTTATCACATTCAGGTTCTAGGAGTAAAGAGAAGAGGGGGATAAGTATTGTGCAAGAACTATTTGCCTGGTAGTTGTAAAAAAGGGGCAGTCTGGAGCAGAGCCTTGAATGCAGAGGGCTCACTTTGTGATCAATCTCAGAAATGTGTTCAGATCTTGCAGCTGTGTTGAGAGGAATGAGAGGGGAAGCGCAGAGTGGAGAGACCATTCAGAGCAGTATTCTGCAAATGTCTTACACCTTGCAGAAATGTTTTACACACACACCTGCTCTGTCGAGTCTCAGCATTCACTATGTACCTTCAGAAACAGTGTAGCTGCTACACAAGTGGTGGGGAAACTTCTGGCATACCACCAGCTTGAAGAAAGAGATTTAGAGGATTGGATTAAGGTACTCAAAGTGGAATATAAAGCATATGCCCACTATGTTGCAGACTAAGAAGATGGCCAGGCCAGAGAAATAGTTTAAAGGTTAAGGATAAGATTTGCACATAACTGGCCAAGGTTAGATCCTGATATAACAATATGGTTCCTGGAGCACTAACAGCACTGAGTCCTGAGCACAGAGCCAGGCGTAAGCCCTGAACATATCTGGGTATGGGCCCAACTCCCTGCTCCCTTCCCCCAAAAAAAATACAAATTTAAAGGAAAGATACAAGTATACATAAGCAGGTAAAGTCAAAAGGACATGAGAATAGACTGACATTAACTGTCAGAGAGAGTAAAAATAGTACTCAAGAGCTAGCAAATTATGGCTGTGTTATTATTAGTAATTAGTAGTTCAGGCTTAATAAGACTAACAGAAATAGCAGCTGTTAGTATTAATAGTAATGTGGAATGTGAACAGTGAAAGACAGGGTTGGTCCCAGATTTCTGGATCACATGACTGGTAAATAAGCATGACTTTGCCTGGGAAATACAGAAGGGAAATGGGTTTTGGTGAGAAGAGAGAAAGTTCAGAAAGCTGCTGAGTTAGAGGAGCCTGAAAAGCATCCAAATGGAGTCAGCCCACAGATACAAAGAAGCAGAGGAGTGAAATAATGAATGATCGAAGACAATGGAGCCTAGAACTGAGTTTATGTGATGGAGGCTTGAAGGGGGTATACAAAGGAGACTATATGACAGAGGGGCTGATGTTACACATTGTATGTGTATGCACGAAACCCTATCACTAACAGAATTTTAAATCATATTGCCCCAGATGAATTTTTAAGTAATAAGTTTTTAAGTAATTAAAATAATTCCCACAGGGGATTGCATATGTAAAAACTGGGGTCCTCAGGGAAAGAGAGGTTAGAACAAAGATCTGCGCATGATTGGTAGCTGACTCATTCAGAGCACACCCTCACTCTCTTTGAGATTCTCTCTCTTTGGTGGAAGACTCGGGCTCTCTTGTATGGTCTAAGTTCTGACCAGAGCTGGAGTTCTTTCATTATACTGGATGGTGGTGGTAGATCTTTTGTACTATTAAAAGCCTTATTTTATTTTTTTAAATATTTTACTATACCACCGTGAGATATACAATTACAAAGATGTTCACAAGATGTTCATATTTGGGGTTTCGGTCATACAATGTTCCAGCACCCATCCCTCCACCTGTGCCCTTTTCCCATCGCCAATGTGCCCAATTCTCTCCCCCCCCCAGCCTGCCTCTGTGGCAGGTTATTAAATTCTTTCTCTTTCTCTCTCTTTCTCTTTTACTTCCCTTCCACATTCATTAAGAGATTGTCATGTGTATCTTTTTGCCTGTATTTAATGCTCAGTTCTAGATTGGTATCAGCACTTTCAACAATTATTAGCACACTGTTCCATTTTCTGTCTTACCTAGCCTCTGACTCCCACACGTTTGTGATAATTTCTACCTTTGACAAGACCTCCTGATATATGCTTCACTTGACCTTGTTGTGAGTCTCTGCTAGAATCCGCCATCCCTCCCAGGTGCCTTGTGAGCAGTTGAGCACAGGGAGAGCCAGTAGCAACTCTGTCCCATGTCTGTTAGTCTCAATTTTATGCGACTGACAAGTAATCGTATCAGATCAACCCAAGTCAAGTTTTGTTGAAAAATGTACCAGGTTTACAAGGCTTGAGGTCTTATCTAGAACCCCAGACTCAAGTATCCGAGAGCAACACTGGGGGGTTCACCTGGAACCACCCACCCGCCTTCCTAGAAGCCCCATGACAGCAATGGTTCAGAACAGAGCAGTCCTGCCTATGTTTGTTCTCACATCTGCCAGACCTTACACGCTGACCAGGCAGATGGGGGGTGAGGGCAGGAGAGAAATCATGCATGGCAGTCACCATTAGGCCATTAGGCTATCACCTTTTGGAACCAGGAATGAAGACCTGATAAGACCCATTAACCAACAATAGACCCTGAGGAAGCTGGATCCACCTTCTTCTGCACAACCCTTAGCCCCCTTCAACCTTTGATGGCCCAGCAGAAGATTCCAGAGCATTCCAACCCAAAGGGAAAAAAGCCCTCTTTGGAAAATCAGTTGGGGCTCTCTCTCTCTCTGCCTCTGAAGCAGCCCGCATCTCCCCTCTTGAGATGTGCACCTCTCTCTCTCTCTCCTCTCTCTCACTCTCCTCTCTCTCTCTCTCGCCCATTCTAAAATCTCCTTAATAAAATCTGATTTTATTAATCTCCTTAATAAAATCTCCTTAATAAAATCTGTAAAACTTCACTGCTCATCAACTCCTGAAAATTATTTTTCTGCAAGGAAGAAAAGAATCCTGAGGAAACCCCGGGTAAGGCCTAGGACTGACTTTCCTTTCCTTTTCCTTTCCTGCAAAGAACAATTCCTCACTCCAGCCTGAGTCTGTGGCTCCCCGAGAACTCTCGGGTGGTGGGGATCAACTCCCATGCCTAGAGATCAAGCGGACATCAGATGTGGCTTGACGGCCACCTCATGGGGCTAGTGGGGTTCAGGCCCACGCCTGCAGGGGCTCATCGCAGACTTTATCAGTCCTAAGCCTGCCCAGAGGTTTCCAGGCGGCAGACGCGACTGGGGAAAAAGCGACCATCTCTCTCCCCATCCCACCTCACATAAGCCTCCTGTGGGGCCCACCTACATCAACACTTCCACAAAGCTGGAGTGTGATTATACTGCACATCAAGGAGTTGACTCATGTCAGTCATCATGTCAATTTGATGTTGTTGGGGGAAGTTTTAGTAAGCATGAGCTTGTAGAAGGTTGGCAGATTAAATTGCTTACAATTAGGTACGATTACTTGTCAGTTGCATAAAATTGGGACTCTCAGATTTATATACACTTTAGTAGTGGCTATTCTTTATTCATATTTTTTTTTGGGAATTGGGGGCTAGGTCACACCCAGTTATGTGCAGAGCTTACTCCTGGCATTTGGGGACCATTGTGGGGACCCAATGACGGTGTCCCCAGGCAACCCTGTCAGGGAAAGGGGTGAGGAGGAGCAAATTCAATGGGAGCACTGAACTCAGGGTTCCCATAAGCAAGTGCTTGAGCACTTGATCTAGCTCCCTCACACTTTCTGCCTCCTTTCATACACCTAAAATATTATCTTTAAGTTGTTCACTGATTATCTTTGTCGGTGTAAATAAATAAACTACCATCAATTTCCCACAGCCTCTCTTGACTCCACAGAGTGTAGAAGCCAACACCCCATGGCCAACATCACCTCTTCATCCCCTTGGTTTTCTCTCTCCTTCTGTCACCAGCTGCTAACTCATGGTTTTTCTGTTTTCCAAGATGATAGTGATGAGCTTTTGCTTGGTATTTATGACTGTGCATTATTGCATGTTGTTTTTTTAAATTGGGTTTCTCACAAGAAGAGAGCTCCAAAGCAGGACACTAGGGTATGATCAATTTACAATTGTGTGCTTTAAAGGAATATGGGCAAAGTTATTTGGGGCAGAAGCTCCAAACTACGAAAATTATCAGTTTTTTAAAACAAGAATTAAAAACATATGCAGTAGGTTTCCTTAAGCCTCACTCTACTCCCTAAGGGTAGGAGGAGAATGAGAGCGTTTGTGGTGTGTATTGCTTTTAAGAAGATGAATGTTTACCAGGCCATCTTAAATGTCATGTACCTTCTGTCCTCCCCGACACTCATTTTGTCAAAGCCAATATCTAGAAGAAAATATTGGAAACTCAATTATCTCCTGAATTGGGGACAGGCTAGGCAGCCAATCTAAATAAGAATAATAGCAATGCTTCACAAGAGAATCTGTCTAGCAATGTAAATAGCCCTCTGGGGGATGTTGTAAAATGACGAAGAAAAATGCCGTATAAAAATGAAATCTTGTCAGGAAAAGTTAGTGCTGAATCTCCACAATAAAATATAAACTGCTAAAATAAAACACTGTAATCTCTAGTTTATCTCAGGCCTTTTAACAAGGCTGTAAAAAGTCATTGTTCCCTCTTTACACAGGCCAGACCACCATCAATTTAAGTGTCTTCCTTAAAGCCACAATAAGGATGTTAAAACTTGCCTCTATAACCTGGACCCATAAACCTGAAAATTGCTAAACATCAAAAATTAGCCCTAGGGCTAGAGAGATAGTACAGGAGAGAAACCATGTTCATGGGGCCTCTTTGGTGACCCTGGCTGGATCCCAGGCATCACGTATGTCCCAATAAGGACCATAAGGTCACTCTGGAGCACAGAGCCAGGAATAGTCCTTGAACACCACCAGGTGAGGCCCAAAAAGAAAATAAATAAATAAATAAATAGAAATTAAAACGAGTCTTAAGTTTATACCACAGACATTAATTCCCAAGAACATAACACTCTTAGTAAATATGTAATTCAGCAACTTGTAAATTCTGTGTATACTAAGCTTTCAGAGCATTTGACAATTTATCAGTTCAACTGCCCTCCTATAATTGTCAGTACTATATGGATAAAGTTTTAATTTCTCTGTGGAAATGAAGGCAGGCAAACACTCCCTGTTGACACATCTGCAGATATGTTGTCAAGTTATTTTTAAAAAGAGCAGAAGAGACAAGTGGCTGGGGAGGCTGGAACTCGGCTCGCGCTGGGCCCAGCTGACTATGGAGCCCCGAGGAGGGCAGATGGGTTTTGGGGAGTGGGCCCATCGCCTCTGGGGGTCCTGGAAGCAGCCGGATGAGACTCGCCCATCACACTAGCCACCATTTTCGCTGTCTGGATGCTGGGAAACTGCCTCACAACCAGATGAACAGAGCAAAACCAGTTCGAGCCCAGGTAGGCGGCTCCCAGAAGTGGGAATCACTGGGAATTCGTCAGATGGAGGCGGGGTCGCCCTTTCCCCCTCCATTTTTTCGAGCCTGGTGGCCCCGCCCAGCAGCTTCCCAGGGGTCAGCATCCAGAGCCTCACAAGCGGCTGGGGAGGCTGGAACCTCGGCGCCGGGCCCAGCTGACTATGGAGCCCCGAGGAGGGCAGATGGGTTTTGGGAGTGGGCCTCTGGGGGGTCCAGGAAGCAGCCGGATGAGACTCGCCCATCACACTAGCCACCATTTTTGCTGTCCGGATGCTGGGAAACTGCCTCACGACCAGATGAACAGAGCAAAACCAGTTCGAGCCCAGGTCGCGCAGCAGCAAGTGGCCGTGCAGTCCACTAAAATAGTGAAACAGTAATGTCTTTTAATGCACTGCATTCCACGAAGAGCAGGAAAGTTTGGTGGGAAGGAGATATAAAGAGGAAAGAAATGACATACAGAACCCGCCAAGTAGTTGAGGTGCGGGAGGGGGAGGGAGGTGGGGACATTGGTGATGGGAGATGGGTTTGGGTGGAGGGATGCATGTTGGAACACTGTAGAACCAAAACTCTACATGAGCATCTTTCAATTGTATGTCTAAAATGGTGTAATAATATTTGGGGGGGTTGAATAATAAATTTTTTTTAAAAAAAGAGCAGAAGAGGAAAAGAGAGAGAAAGAGAGAGAGAAAGCAGTGATTGTAAAGCTTTCATTTCCACTGCAACTGACTTCCAGTGAACATTTGAGTCTATAATTTTGCATCAAATCTCATTCAAAAAGCCTGCTGCTGCTTCTGTTCAGCATCGTAAAAGCAAAAGTTCCTGGCCTGGGATGTGGTTCAGTGGCAGAGCACTCGCCTTACATGCTTGAGGCCCAGACCCAATACCACATAGTTCCCCCAGCATGACTGGGTGCATCCCCAGGCTGCAAGCTGGCAGTAGTCCCTAAGCACCTCCAGGTCTGTAACAAAACCAATAAAAACAAATCCTGATGAAATCTGAGAAGAATTCTGTGTTCTGATTGGGCCAGATGTAGTCGTGCCTTGCCAATGTGAGATTCTGGCTAGAACTGTTGGACATTGTGTCTCACACACCCCAAGCACTTCATGATATGTCTCCGGTGGTCCCACATCAGGGTGGGGGCAGGAGGGTGGGTCACCCACCATAGAGGTGTACCCCCACACACAGACAACAACCTTGATTGCAACGACAACAAAGAGTACATCAGATGACCCAGTCAGCATTATTGCAAAATCTCAGGTTTTAAATATCATGCCAAGCAATAACTACTCAGCGGGCAACCACCCTGACACTTAGGCGTAGATGTTTAATGCGGACTCAGAAGGAGACTGGAGCAAGGACTTGATATGGAAATCTCTGGAATCTTTATTTAATCAGAGCAGAAATTCGCATCTCAGAAGCAGGAAGCTTCAAATCAGAAAGGCAAGTAAAGAGAAAAGTAAAGAGAAAAGTGCCTTGGAGGAACTAAAGCTCTTGGAAGAGCTGATGCACTAGGGCTAAGCTGCCATCTGGAGGCTGAGAAGTGGAGAAAAGGAAGAAATGTTGAATTTTTGGTATAAAAAATGGTGCTTATTTTTGCTGGGCTCTGTAGAGAAGGCTGACCGAATCCAGAGGTCCGAGAGCTCATAGGATCAATACCAGATCAATACCCACAGGGGTAGTTGGTCTGGAAATTGAAGTAAAATCAGTCTTAGTGGCCCCATGAGGCTTGGCAATTAGAGCATAAAACAAGGGCAAACAGCAGGTCCTGGTGTTTTATCATGTTGCTCTAATACATACAAACCTTCCACATATGAGCATGAATAGCACAGTACTCAAGGAACTCAGGAAGTCCTTTTCATCTCTTGATGTTCAGAACTTCTTTCCTCTCCCCAAAGCTATTACAAAACATTCCCTTCCTATAAGGGGTTAGATGAAATAGTCAGGATTAACATCATGGAATCATGCACATGAATGTCAAAGTCCTGCTTTAACTTCTGTGTTGATAGAAGGACCAGAAGTTCTTAGATGTAAATTAAACTTACCTGGTCTTAGTGAAAATGAGGATTAAAAAAAAGTTCATAGAGATGTCTTCTATTCCCTCTAATGGCAAAAGAAATCTATACAACTCCTTTTCAGCTAACTGCTTTTAACCCTATCCTATCCTCCATATGCAGGGGGGAAAAAAAGTGTAGAAATAATCTTAGGAAAAAGCCCTTTTATGAAATACCCACTGTATGAGCTTATCTATTGTCAACTTCAAAACTATCATGTGCGGTAAAAGACTCGGCCAGTCCCTGAACGTTTCCTACACAGCTCCTAGGGCTCACTCAGCATGCAAAGGGCCACGCTGGCCAGACTTGGAGCAGGGATTTGGGCTCTTCCACCAATTCCTCAGACTCCATGTCAGTGGGCATGGCTATGAGCTCCCAACCACCACAGCCAAGTCGGAAGAGAGACATTCCAGCCCCACGGCTATGCTGGAGCACAGCCACAGAGCCACCATGACAATCTTAGGCAATAATGAATTTTAGAACCAGGTGCTTCCCAGGATCTTTCACATTTATACACTATAATGATCATTCTAGTTGCAACAAACTGGAGAGGTTATGGGGAATGGGGAATTATGATGTCACTCTAGAACTCACTGTTGAATATGCACATAGAGACATCATAAACCGTTAATATCTGCGGGCAAGCCAAAAAGTATAAGAGAAGAGAGAGAGAGAGATACAGGGACAGAGACAGAGAAATAGAAAGAGAAAGAAATTGTGCCTGCAATAGGGGCAGGCTGGGATCGGGTGAGGGGGGAGTATTTGGGATGTGGGTGGTGGGAATGGGGCACTGGTGGAGGAATGGGTGCTGGAACACTGTATGGCAGAGACCCAATTATGAACATCCTTATAATTGTGTATCTCACATGGTATAATACAAATTTTTAAAAAACTGTCATGTGTGACTATGGAATAAATGAAATAAATGAAGTTGTGCAACATCAATGTCCTTAATATCAGCCCCCTCCACCATTATTTTTGCATGTAAATGCCTAATTCACATTCATTGTGAAAATTGTTGAACTAAATACATATCAGGCTAATTCTAGAAACTGGGGCTACAGTCACACAAAGGGTGAAGTCCCTATTCTCATACATTGTACATTTTTGTGTGGCAGAGATCATAACCAATTAAAAGATGGTCACTCCAACTTGGGTTACGTAAAAGAAAATGCAAGGAAATTGGATGTGTGAGAACAAGGTGGATGGAGCCAGTTGATTATTTTAGGGATGATAATTAGGAAAGGCCTCTCTAGTGATAGCAAAGCAAAACACTGAGTGATGTGAAGGAGGAAGGCAAAAGGAAGGCGATTGTGATTAGACGTGGGATAGAAAGACATTGTAGGGGGAGTGAAATGACTGATGATCTTTTTGAAAAATGATTCTTGCTGCTATAAGAATAGATTTTAGGAGGCATCAAGAGAGGATGCAGGAAGACCAGTGAGAAATGATGATGGGAACTCAGCAAACACAAAAAGGTGGAGACACATGCTGAGAGTCAGCATATATTCTGCAAATAAAGTGCATGGCTGATAAATGGGCTGGGGAAATGATATTGTCTTTTAAGTATTTTTTGCCTAGGCCATTAGATTGGAGGGAGTTTGATGTTCTGAAATGTGGAAGAAAAGGAGCAAATGCAGGGAGAGGGGAGTCAGGCATTTTGCTTAGGACAGCTTTTAGTCTGAGACACCCAGCAGCCGATCTAAATGGGGATGCTGTGGGGCAAAGTTAAAGAGCCAAATCTAGTGGAAGTCAGGCAGAAGATACATTTAAAAGTTCTCAACCAGGGGGTTGGAGCGATAGCACAGCAGGTAGGGTGTTTGCCTTGCATGTGGCCAACCGGGCTCGATCCCGGCATCCCATATGGTCCCCGAGAACTTCCAGGAGTAATTCCTGAACTAAGAGCCAGGAGTAAATCCTGATCATTGCTGGAGTGCGACTCAAAGAAAAAGCAAAAAAAAAAAAAATAGTCCTCAACCACATGTAGCATGATCAATAAAGCTCTATGCAATCCATTTACTCTCCTGGTGGGGAATGGTGTCCAAGGAAGTTTCTAGAGTGACCAGATAACTATCCAGTTATAGTCACTCAAATACTGCCACTGTCCAAATCCCAACTTTATTTCTTCCACACTACAACAGATTCTGTTTGAGGCAGCTGTCCATGCCTATGGCTGAAGGAGGTGTCAAGGCTCTAAGCAAAAATCTCACTATTGGAAGTCCCATCCTTTGAACTAGGGGATGATTCGCAGATAAATTTGGGGGATGAGGAGATTACAGTAAACTGAGCGGGCATCCAAGAGAAGCCTACTTTCTCTCTGGAGAAGGAGCTACCTAACAATGAAAATTATTCCCTGTGAGAAAAACTATCTCCTATTAAAAAAAATCTGAAATTTAGAAATAATCCAACTTTCAAAGGAAAAATAAAGGCTAGGTTCATTGAAAAGGGAAAATAGAGAGTAAGTAGAGAGGTTTAAGTGCTATTAATCACAAGTTTGGGGTAGGATTTGATTGATGGTTCTTAAGGAGCTCGAGTGTGAAATAGAAGGATCATAATTTCGGTGTTCGCTCTACTGTGACTCCAGTGGCACCGCAGCTCCCAGCCTCTCTATGCAGGTGGCCACCAGGCAGTGCGGGATTGAGCCTCACCAAGGAGAAAGCCGTCTTTTTAATGAGGAAATGGGTCAGAAGGGAAGGGGAAGTTGAGGCATAATCACAATCATCTCTAATTTAAGGGTACATGGATGTCATTGGCCCTTTACTTGAATGGTTACTTTTAACCAGTTACTACAGTGCCAAAAAATATATATATATTTTTTTTTTTTTTTTTTACTTTTTTGGGTCACACCCGGCAATGCTCAGGGGCTACTCCTGGCTCTGCACTCAGGAATTACTCCCGCGGCGCTCGGGGGACCATATGGGATGCCGGGGATCGAACCCAGGCCGGCATGAGCCGGCCATGTGCAAGGCAAACGCCCTACCCGCTGGGCTATCCCTCCGGCCCCAAAAATATATATTTCAAATGTGCTTCATACAGACAAAAAAAAAATCGATCCCATTATAAACTGTTTTGCCTAAAATAGAGGATTCTACTTTCTGTAACCACACTTTGAGAAGATATGATGATAATTTTTACATTTGTGCACTTAGAGAAATGTTTATAATAATATACCTCATTCCATCTGTAACTAATACTTAAATAACTATGACTATTTTTCAAAATACTAATATCAGGATGAAGATTACATTTTTCTTTGTTACATCAGGAGAAGAAATGTGTGATTATCTTTTCACCTATTTATATTATTGTAAATAAACATCTATTTATACGTATATTTGATATATCATGATTACATAGACTATAGCCTGGAATCAAAAGCATATATAATAAATCATTGTCAAATGATTATAAATGGTTCTTTAAATAGCTAATATAATTCCAAAACCAATGCCTAATACTTTCCAAGAAACAGTGCTTCATCAAGGATTCTATTTGGAAACAATTAACTAATAGCAGTTGTCACCCATAATAAGGACATCTGATAAGTACATGGTATTCCGCCAAATATTTCCAGAGTAGCAATATAATTTCATTCAACAAATTACTTTTTTAAGATTATTTATTTCATTTTAGGCAATTGGCTACAATAGTGTTAACTTGGTAGTATTAATGTACAGAGTTCATTTAAAAGGGATTTTAAAGAAAATTGGAAGACTGGGAGATGGTACAGAAATTAAGACACTTGGTTTGCCTCTAATGGTAGCCAGGACAGTGTTTGAATCCCATCGTCACATATGGTGCCTGGAGCACTGTCAGGTGTGGCCCATATACACTGCTGGGCATGGTTTTGTTCACCCCCCAATACCTTGCCAAAAGAAAGAAAGATAAGTAAGAAATAATATTTATGAACTAGAGTCATAGTATACTGGAGAGAGCATTTGCTTTGCACGTTGCCAACCTGGTCCAATCCCCAGAGTGCCATATGGTTCCCTGAACACTGTCAGGAGTAATTCCTGAGTGCAGAGCCAGGAAGAACCCCTGAACATTTCTGGGTGTCACACACACCAAAAAAAAAATGAAAGAAAAATGAGAAATAATAAAAGCTATCCTAGGGTAAGAAATCATACTAGGACAACTCTCCTAACAGAAGCACCTATTCAATAAGTTTAAGTCTCCATGAAATAGTGGAATAGTTAGGGCTCAGAAGATGACTCAAAAGATTGGAACATATGATCCAAATGCAGGGATTCAACCTAGATCCCTGTGCCATGTGGTCCTTCAAACACAACTGGGAAATACAGAAACCAATATGTGAACTAGACCAGAAGACAATCTAGGGGGTAATACACTTGCCATGAATGCAGCTGATCCCAGTTCAGTGATCCCTAGGACTACCTATGGTCCCTCAAGCCCTGCCAGCAGTGATTCCTGAGCACAGAGACGGAGCAATCCCTGAGCACTACCAGGTATGGCCCCCAAACCAAAGCAAATAAAATAAACAATAAAATAAAATAAGATAAAGTGGAAGAGCTATTTGTTTTCTCCTCAGCAAAATTCCCAAAGGCAAGGAAACACAAATGGTTGCTATGTAGCCTGAAGATAAGATTACTTCTAACTTCTCCCTAGATTCAATAAATCTTATGACACCAAGCTGGCCAATAAATATATCTGTTTTATTTTTTAAAGGCGACAACCCCCACTGTACTAGGAACCTCAGAATCACTCTCAGTTCAGGCCATGTAGGCATTTACGTGACCTATGTTGCATGTACAGGGTCATCAGGTACACCCAATGGCGTGGAGGTGAGTGGGTCAAACAAGCAATGATAGTTTCCTTATGGCCTCACATATGCAAGGACTGTGCACCTGAGCTATCTCTCCAGTACCGGAGGGAGGGAGAGTATATGCTTCCCCATCACAGGACCTAAACCAAGAGAGTCTCACATTTATAATGCAAGTGCTGAACTGCCGCCTATATATGTATATATAATACATATAATATACACATATACAAATAATAAATGTATAATATAATATGTATGTGTACATATATGTATATACATATATAACATATAGTATATGTAGTATATGCATACAATTATCTACATAATCATATAAATATTTAATTTTAGGTGCCTTGATTATAATACTAATATTGGTAGGATTTCATGAATAAAGCATACTAGCATCAAAACTCCACCAGACTCAATTTCCCTCTACTGTTGTCCCTGTGTCCTTTGGCCCCTGTTGCCTATACCCACCCCCTCCACAACACTCGCAGTGATATATGATATGAACTACTAAAGGCCAGTTCACATTTTCTGTTGCCTTGGGGCATTTATTTCTTTTGTTGTTTCTCTATATCGCAGATATGAAGATTATTCTGCATTTGCCCTTCTCTTTCTGACTAACTTCACTTGGCAAGGTATTCCCTAGATCCATCCAGGTAGCAGAAATAACATGATTTCATCTTTCATTACAACTAGGTAGTGATAATTTGTATATTTAATTGGCATTTCATATGATTATATTAGGCAATCATGTCTATAAACCATTGTCAATGGGGAAAAATTACAACGCTAATATTGACCCATTTAGTAGTAACTCTTCTAGTGTTTTAAGACAGCAGACCTTCAGAATGCTCTGGATAGGTTAAGTAAGATAGAGAAGGGACCATTGAGCTAGTAATTGTTGAAAATGGTAATGCCAGACTAGAACTGAGCATTGAACATAAGGCAAAGGGATATACATAATAAACACTAAATGTATGTATTGAAAGTCACAGTATGTGAGGAGGGAGAGAGAGAGAGAGAGAGAGAGAGAGAGAGAGAGAGAGAGAGAGAGAGAGAGAGAGAGAAAAAGAGAAGTTTTTCCCCCAGGCAGGCTGGGGGAGGGGAGAAAGAATCCAGGGATATTGGTGTTGGGAGGGATGGTTGCTGGAACACTATGTCAGGGAGATGAGGGGGTCCCCAACAGTATCAGGACAGAAGTTCTCTTCTACCTCTGAGGCCACTGGGGAACAAATGAAAACTTACGAGTCCGGTGCAGTTCCAAAAAAGGCTTTTAATAGTACAAAAGCTCTACCACCGCAATCCAATATAATGAAAGAACTCTAGCTCTGGTCAGAACTTAGACAATACACGAGAGCCCAAGTCTCCCACCAAAGAGGATCCTACCAGAAAGGAGCCCCACTAAAGAGAGCCCTACCAGAAAGGAGTCCCACCAGAGAGAGGAGCTCACCTGAGAGAGATCCCTACCATAAAAGGGAAGAGTACTTCAAATCAGTCCCTTATATACACCAAAGTAATCCTCACTTCAGGGAGGGTCTTGTCAACAAAGAAACCTAAACAACTTCTAAATAGTAGAAGAGTGTAGAAGGGTGGTGCCACACCCTATTATAGATATAAACAAAGGATTACACCAAGGACTAATCCTTTCTTCTGAGATTACCTCTTAGGTAAAACACTGGAGAGAGAGAGGGGGCTGGTATAAAATAATACATATTAATCTCATGGGCTTCGTGTAATCTAGATGGTACCCACAAGGTCCTTCTTATATAATATCTGCACTAGGGTGATTCGAGTATCTTGTTCTCCATATACTAAAATGGTCACACTCACCTGCTTGAGGGCAAACTAGTATGATCCTTCCTATAATCATAAATGATAGTCTCAACATAGCCAGGGTGGTAGTCTCCTGGTAAATTCTGTCTCACGCTTGGTCCAGTGTGTATAAAGAGGAGCTGTGCCCAATCTAGAAAACATAGAAGTCTTATTAGATGTATAATAATAAGTCAGAAGTTACTCATTCAGAGTCAAGGTGACTTCTGCAACTGCCACACCTTCCATCAATATTTACATAGAAGAGAGATCTCATTAGTATGAACCCTGGTTTAGGAACATGTAAATAGATTAAGCTGTGAGTGGATAAAACAGCAAAGCTCCCAAGATAGCTAGGCCTATCATCTAACACACTGTATGACCAAAACCTAATCATGAACAGCTTTGTTATTGTATATCTCACTGTGGCATAATAAATAAATAAATCTTTTAAAAAAGAATGCTCTGGAAATGCCAAACCAGGAGTAACATTTTTGATTCAATACTCCCTGCATCTATTCCCACTTCCCTCAGGAACTAAGACTCTCCCTTTACTGAAATAAGCAAGAGAATGTTTTCTATCTTTCTACTATAAGATTTTTCTTAACTGATGGGTCAGTCTTGAGTGAAAATTTGATTCTTCCTAAATGATTCAGAATTAACTGGACAAATGAATCTCTATTCATTCTGTGATGGAAAGAGTAACCAACACAGACATGGTTTCCCTTTAGATGTATATTTAAAATATTTTAAATGTATACTGTTGATCTTTTCGATTATATAGTCATGCTTATACCAAGTTATCTAAATGTGATTGTTCTACATTTGAAAAATGTATAATCCACAGTTGATTCACAGCTCCTTCACTCTTTGTTTAGTGATCTTTTCAATTGCAGATCCATAATTACACCAAATTGTTTATGTGTAATTGTGCTACATGAGAAAATGATAATAAATGAAAAACTGAGAGCAATTTCCATCTGTCCAACACAGCTTCTCATGACCCTCACTCTGCCTGCTCACCCTGGCAGCCCTGCAGTTCAGTGTGGTCTGCGGGTGGCATGAATGAGGGCTTATGAACAGCAAAAATAGAACAGAGAGCATCCTGCTTTCAATAGCTCCTCTAATGCTCAGGGTATACTGTGGATCTTTCCCTTCATGTGGAGAAAGTCAATTAAGTATAAAGAAACTACACTCCAAGTCCAGTGACCTTCAGGTTTCCAATCTAACTAGAAGGAATAAAAATCTATATCACCAGAGCATGGACATGGCTCAGAGAGCTAGAGTATATGCTTTGCATGCAGGAGGCCTTCATCTGATCCCAAGTGCTGTGTGTGGTCCCCCAACCACCCCGGTGCTTCCCCCATTGAGGAGTTTTTTACACCTGGCTCCATTGGAATAACCTGGAGGTCCCTGGTTGAGAAATGCTGCCTTTGAGATTTAAGGTCCCATGTCTTCATCATTTTTCTGCATCTCTCCCTCACCGCCCAGAAAATCCTTTCTTCACCACTACTTGGCCTTGTTTTCCTATGACTCCTTCACCATTATCACTGCCTGAGGTATATTCTGCCACAATTGCCATTCTGCTTTCTGTTCAACTTCTCAGAAACCCCTTTCTATGAAAACCCCACTTCATTTTATTCTTAAAGCAAATTCCCTCTCTGTGTCAGCCTCTTCAGCAGGGTACATAAATACCGGAACTAAACTCCACCAATCAGGTGCATACACGGATATTTTAATTTGGAAGAGAGACACACATTTATGTGGCAATACTCAAGAGCTAGAGAATAACATGCTAGCAAAGACAGGGAAAGGGACAAGAGAGATGAGACAGTGAGATTTCAGAAGCATCAATGGCAATTTTCCAAAGGCAGAGCCTTGGTCTCAATACAGCAATGTGCATCCCTGCGCTGGCCCAGCATGGCAGGGCCTCTGGCAGAACAACCTGCTACTAGAACTTTCATCTTGTTCCGAACAATGAATCATCTAAGCTCTGTTCTCTTGCTTCCTGGAAATTCTGCAAGCCTGCTCACATCCTTGAACAAATTCGTTTTTAGTTCATATTAGCAAGAATGTATTCTTTAACTGTTAAATAGCATCATAATAGATATTCTTACCAAAATAGGTAAGAATTCTCTAATTCCCTAAACATCAACTCTGCGACCTGACAGATTGTGTAGCTTGAGCCATGTTCTAACCAGAAACCAGAGATTTGTCTGACTTCAGTTTTGTCCCTGTTCGTACATATGATCCCCCAAGCACCACCAGGAGTCACTCCTCAGCACAGAGCCAGGAATAGCCCTTGAGAACTGCTGGTATGCCCCCAAATTGAAAATAATAAAAGTAGAGAAAGAAACCCCAGAAAACCAAGAAATTCAAAATAATACCAGCATCCAAGACAGAAACACAAACGTGGCTTCATGGAAGCCAAAGGACAGGGAAAACTAGAAAATTGTTCAGGAAAATGAGACCCTTGAACTGAGTGGCACAAGACGAATGGGTGCAGGGCATACAGGAAGGCAACAGGACAAAAGCAGAGGCAAAGGCAAAGTGTGAGCAAGGTCCAGGACACTGTGGCAATACTCAAGAGTTCTTGGACGATATGCGTAGGGTTGGGTTGGGAGTAGAGGGAACCTTAGCAGGTGAAAGACCAGAGAAGCCAGAGCAAGGACAGCTTGTTTCCAAGTGCTTACTAAGTGTTCTGTTGGTGGTTTACATGACACTCACTAGTGACTCTGGTACACCATTGCTTTATAGACCAAATATGGAAGCAAGTTTGTGGATGGCATTGCCCAAATTCATATAAGGCATGTGCACACAAACCAAGCAGCAGAAAGTGGGAGTGGGGGTGTCTTATCCTGATGAGGCTCATAAGGCTGTGTTCTCTACACCACCAGAGACAGGCAGGAGCCAATTCAGAGAGAACTTTGTATCTTGTCATAGGCAGCTCAGACTTGACCCTAGGAGCAGAAGGCAGTTTTCAGCACACAAGAGAACTGATCAAGCTCAAGTTTGAAGACAAAATGTTTACCTGATGAATGTTAAAACAACTGTGGGTATCTAAAAAGATCTCACAACACATACACACACACAAACACACTCTTCTCCCTCCCTCTGGGGAATGCCAAGACAGCCAAAAAGGGAGCATTCCATTGACGTGATTCAAAACTAAAGAAGAATAAGAAGGGCTGGAGAGATAGTACCTGGGGAGGGTGCTTGCCTTGCACACAGCCCAACTCAGTTCAATCCCCTGTACCACCAATGGATCCTCCACACACCAGCAAGAGTGATCTCTGACCACAGAGCCAGAAGTAAGCTCTGAGCACAGCTGGCTGCGGCTCAGACCATTCACCTGCCCCCCACATACACACACACATTGAAAAAAGTCAAAAAAGAAAAAGAGGCCCGGTGAAGTGCTTTATTCCTGAGCACAGAGTGAGAAAGAGAACCTAAGCACTGCCAAGTATGACCCAAAACTCGACTTCCATTCCTCCAAAGCAAAATCCAAGAAAGAAAATGGCATATTTTAGTAGACTAGCTCAAAACAGACCTGTGCTGGAACTACAGCTCCCAATTTAGCTCCTCTGTGACCTGGGAAAATCACTTTCAGTTTCAATTTTTCTACAAAACAGGAGAAACAGAATGAGTAAAAATTCCTATTCCAAAACTAGAGGATTCTAATATGTTTCATCATTCAGATATTCTAGATTTATAGAAGAGTAACACAATTTGCCTATACGATGTATTATTTAATACAAGTGCATTCTGGTGCAATCTCCTATAATCAAATACATCAATGCTTCTGCAGAAAAATGTATGAATATTCACATTCAGTCAAGTAAACATAACTATAAATAACCTCACATAAGTTCAAGTTCATATGTATTCCTGTTGAAAGATTTCTTGTTAGAAAAAAAAAAAAAAAAAAAAAATTGTGAGGGTACTAATGCCAACCTAGAACTGAGCATTAAATAGAGGCAAAAGGATACACATGACAACCCTTTAATGTATGTTCTGTAATCCATAGTCTGGAGAGGAAGGAAAAAGAGAAAGATAGAGAAATGGAAAGAAATAAAGAACCTGCCATGGAGGAGGGCTGGGGGGGGGGGGAGGGAACCGGGGACGTCGGTGGTGGGAGATGGGCACTGGTGGCGGGATGGGTGCTGCTACACTGTATGACCAAAACCCAAATATGAACTTTTTAATTGTATATCTTTGTAATTGTAAAAATAAAAAATTAAAAAAAAAAATAAAAAAAAAAAAAGATTTCTTGTTAGATCAGCTTTACAATCAAGAATTAGGAAAGAAACAAATTTTCAAAGTTTTGGGGATTTTAGAATTGCAGGTTCAGGGTTGTGCACCTCTTTAACATTATTTGCTTCAGGGCTGTTGTAAGAATTAGGAGCCAAGGGGAAAGCTTAAAGGATTCGTGTACACGCTTTGCGTGCAGGAGACCCAGGTTCAGTCCCAATCACTGAATGAGCACCTCTGATTCTCCTCATTCAGCCCATTCCCTTCTAGCACCTAACCAGGAGTAACCTCTGAGCACCACCAAGAATGGCCCCCAAAACAAGCAAAAAAAAGTATTTAATTGAAGCAACACATATAAAGTTTGATATTCATATCTGCACAACAAATATGATCCAATGTTCCAGCTTCAGAGGCCAATGGCTCAACTCTGTAATTCTGAAGAGCTCTCTTGGGGTTGGAGAGATAGTAAGGGAGATAAAGTATTTGCCTTGCATGCAGCAGCTTCAACTGACTCTGATTTGACTCCCAGCAGAGCCAATGCTTCCCCTAGATTCGACAGGGCTCATTCCTGAGCACAGAAATAGACCCTGAGCACCGCCATATGTGACCCAATCCTTCCCCACCCACCTCCAAAAAATGAGCCTCCAAGTTAGTGATATTTTCATTTTTCATCTCTACGTTTATGCTCAGACATGTCTCTCAGAAATGGGGCAGAGCTGTTCCTTGCTCTCCTGTGCACAGCCGTTCATGAGGCAGTCGGGAGGCATGGCGGGTTCCTAGCCCTGGCCCACCACCTCGGCAGAGCCTCACAACAAGCCAGACCACCACCCTCACTCCACGGGCGCCGCCATTTTCCACATTTGGACTTCCCTCTCGTCAGAACTCCACCCAGCAGACCAGCCCATCACAGCCCGGCTCGCGCGGCCACTTGTGGCCCCGCGGCTCATTAATAAATGCTTTATTTGGAGGTGTTTAAGAGAGTTTGCCTCCCGCTCGGCAAGCCTGGCAAGCTTCTCGTGTTGTATTTGATATGCCAAATTCCAGTAACAATTACATTAGGTCATTCCCATGACCTAATATAATGGTTTGAGGCTCTTTATGCTCCTGTAGCAAGCCGATGCCCCTGGCTCTACTGGCATGAGACAGGACATATGGAGATATTACTGGTGCCCGCTCTAGCAAATAGATGATCAACGGGAAGATCGTGATCGTGATCGTGATGTTTTATGCTCCTCATCATTTTCCCTCAGAATTCTACCATATCTTCACAAAATTGTCCTCAAGTCCCTGAGGCTACTACACCCAGCCCTGTACTCATCATGTGCCATATGTAGACATGTCTGTTTAACCATCCTGGGATCTGCAAAACCAAGGTGACTCACATGATGGGGACTGCCCCCAACCCCCACATCTACAGTGCTGTTGAAAGTAACATATTTTTAACATCAGCAAAAGTTATCATAGACTATAAAAGACTACAGTGAGAGAAATAGTACCAAGGATGAGGCATTTACCTTACATGTAGCTACCCCCAGTTCATTGCCCATTGACATAGAGATTTCCACCAGAAGTGATCCCTGAGTATAGAGCCAGGAGTAGCCCCCGAGGATGCAGTGTGGCCAAAATCTGCTCCCCTGCCACTTCAAAAATTAGAAAGAAAGAGAATCACATAAAACCTCAGTAAGGAAATGACTGACCCAAGAATAAGGCCAACACATGTCACTGTTGGGCTCTGCAGACAGCACTTTGACTGTGTTAACTTCTCCAACCCTCTGTTCTGCCCCCTTCCCTTGGATCTGAGTTATATTAAACCATCATGAGCAACAGGATTATATGTCCTTTATTTAGAGCTTTCAACTCTATTTAGAAGAAAGTATGATATCTGCACACCATGGAATATCACCCAACTATAGGAAAAGATGAAATCCTGCAATTGTCTGCTACTTGGATAGACTGGAGGGTATTGTACTGAGAAAAGAGAGTCACAGGGAGAAGGACAAATACCCAGTGACCTCTATTCTATATGGAATATAAGAAACATAGCAAGGGAATAGCCAATGACCAATGATGACAGACCCTGAGTGTCAGCCCATAGTCCTGAGTTTGGTAAGTGTTGGTGGAGGAGAGAGATAGGGGGTGAAGAGAGGGAACTTGGAGACAGTGGTTGAGGGATGCTGACACTTTGGTGGTAGGTGTAATTTAGTGGCATTGTGTTCCTGAAAAATTCATTTTACAGTATTACCAATAATGGTGACTAATTGAAAGTTAATTAAAAATCGAAAGTAAAAAATTACTTAGTACTCATACACACAGCACATTATAATCATATCATGTCTGAGCCTTATACAGACATGTCTAAAGAACATGTCTAAGTCTTCTTAGCCAGCCAGAACTTCTCGAAGCAGGTAACAATGTCTGTAAATTCTGGCTGTTAGGAAAAGTAAAGGCTTTGCAAACAAAGGTCTGGAGTGATGATAATCAAGTCCTGTGAGCCATAGGGCAGGTCACCAATGCCTGTCTGTCTGGTTGCCTGGGCCAAGTCCAGAGGCTTCCCCCTGGAGTGGAAATCAGCCCTGCCGGCCATGGTCAGCAGAAGAGAGTGGCCATCCTGGCATTTCTGTTGCCGTTTCCCAAACCTTACCTGATTATCAGGTCATCTGGGGAGATCTTTCAATACCAATTTCCAGTCTTTTCCCCACAGTTCCTGCTTCCGTAGACATGAGGAAGCATGTCCTGTGTGATGCATTCCAGATGATCTGAGAAGCAAGCAAACTTGGGAGCCAGTGACCTAGAAAATCACCAACACAGATTACAGAAAACTCACTTTCAATACCAAATTCTTGTTTCTGTCAACCACACAACCTTTGGCCCCACCTGGGACAAAAAAGGAAATGGTCTAGGAATAGACCATTTGCTATAATAACAACTCACTTTGGATAACCTTCATATAAATGAAAGACTTTGTGAAGAAAGCACACAATTGAAAAGTTAGGTGGAATGACAAATTGCTATTAGGAGCTAAAGATGTTTTCAGGAAGCTAGGAGATAGCTCAGAAGTCAGGAACACTGCCTTAATTGTGCAAGACCCTGAATTTAATCACCAGAATCCCCTGCCCCCAGTCCTGTCCATCTCTGCACACCACTGGTATTAAAGTAGTGTCCCTCAGCCTCACTATACTTGAATACCACCACCTCACTGAGTCTAAGAATGTTACCATCAAGTCTTACAAATTAGTCAAGCACCAGAAATGGCCATTGGGCCCCCTAAGCAGGGAATAGGAGATAAATATATAATAAAATAAAAACATGAAAACACCCACAATCAGCACAGCAGAGAAACGACCCAACTCCACATCTCCCAAAGAAGATGGTACTACAGAACATTACCAGCTGGACTCATCCAGATTTAGAGACTGGGGCCCATGGGAATGGGGTACAGGCAGAGTTCTCTTTCTGTTTGAAGGCACAGCAGCCTGCAGCCACACACAACACCCTCTGACATAGAAACAGCTCGGCTTTATAACTGAGCCTCATCAAACTGCCAAGTCACAGTCTGTTCCAGACCTATAGCTCCTGGACCATGCAGCCACATATGATACCTCAAAACTTCACATATTGTCCACCCAGAAGGATCACTGCAAATCTGATGGGAAAGTTGCATAGAAGACGATCAAGCTCAATGAGCCTAAACAGTAACACAGAGGCTGTCAAGCACAGTAGATCCCCAGACAGTGACTTTTCGTAACACCATTGTGAGATATAACAATGATCACAAATTGACCCTTCTAACCCAAGTTTTAATAATTCCATTTGCCTTTGTAGTTTTAAAAAGTAATAAGGAGAGAGCTTCACAAGCGGCTGGGGAGACTGGAGCCCGGCTCGCGCCGAGCCCAGCTGACGATGGGATCCCGAGGAGGGCAGATGGGTTTTGGGTGTTGGCCCATCGCCTCTGGGGGTCCTGGAAGCAGCCGGATGAGACTTCGCCCATCACACTAGCCACCATCTTCACTGTCCGGACGCTGAGAAACTGCCTGACGACCAGATCAACAGAGCAAAACCAGTTCGAGCCCAGGTGGCGGCCGCAAGCGGCCAGCGGTCCACTAAAATAGTGAAACAGTAATGTCTTTTAATGCACTGTATTCCACAAAAGAGCAGGAAAGTTTATCGGGAAGGAGATATAAAGACGAAAGAAATGACATACAGAATCTGCCAAGTAGTTGAGGTGCGGGAGGGGGGAGGGAGGTGGGGACATTGGTGATGGTAGATGGGTTTGGGTGGAGGGATGGGTGTTGGAACACTGTAGATCTAAAACTCTACATGAGCATCTTTCAATTGTATGTCTGAAATGGTGTAATAATATTTGGGGGAAAATAATAAAATTAAAAAAAAAAATCAAACTAACCAAAGTGATAGCACAGTGGGTAGGGCGTTTGCCTTGCACGCGGCTGATCCGGGGTTCAAGCCCCAGTATCCCTATGGTTCCCCAAGCATCACCAACTCCTGAGTGCAGAGGCAGGGAATAACCCTGAGCATTGCTGGATGTGACCCAAAAAGTAAAAAACAAAACAACGAGCTGGTAGTCCCATCCTCTTGGAAACCACACACACACACACACACACACACACACACACACACACACACACACACAAAAGTAATATGAAGTAAATTTGTTTATGCCTGCCAGCAGTCAAGTTAGGGGGTGAGTAGAAAACTAAGGATATTGGTGGAGAGAAGGACACACAGGTGGTGGTATTTGTGTTGGAAGAGTTATTTATTTTATTTAATTTTATTTATTTTTTTACTTTTGGGGTCACACCTGACGATGCTCAGGGGTTGCTCCTGGTTCTGCACTTAGGAATTACTCCTGGCGTGCTCAGGGGCCATATGGGATGCTGGGGATCAAATCCAGATCAGCCACATGCAGGACAAATGCCCTGCCCGCTGGACTATCACTCAGGGCCCTGTGTTGGAACATTTAATGCCTGAAACAATGGTGTTAAAAACAATCTGGCAAATCCCAGTATTATAATAAAAACATTTTAAATAATAAAATAAAGTCTAACTGCAATCTCAAACCTTGGGAAGCTTTGCAGGGAGGCAGACTGCTGATTCTTCACTGGCTCTCTGCTGACCCCCTCCTACACTCCCTAAGTCAAAGCTGTCTTCATGTGTAGGATGACACTTTAGAAATCAAACAGAAACAAAAGAAAATGACTTCTCCAGTTAGCATCTGCAGCACAGTATGTTTGCTGCTTTTATTCAGCCTTGAGCAACTGCCAGGAAAGCTAAAAACAGGGCAAGAGCTCTATTCATCTAATTACTTCAGCAGAAGAAAAATGTGTTAATTAACTGACCTTAATAATTCATATATATCTAAACCCAGGGATCATTCAGCTTGCATGCAGGGCCTGGCACCAGAATAAAGGATTGTCAGAATGATCTCAGAGACAGCCCCAGTTCAGAGAGGTGATCTATTTTTGTTTGCTCAAGAATAAATCCACCCCCTCCAACATGATTGAAGAACCTTTCGGCAAATTACAGGTTTACTGTAATACCTGATTCCTCCAATTTCCTCTGCCCCTCTGGGAGATGTGAAATATTTTTGGAATCACAACAGCCTAACACGTTAATTGGATTTCATTATGCTGGCTGCTGATTGGAACATTATACAGTAAAGGGGAGTGCAGAGTGTGTATCCCCCACAGACTTCTGGATCAGACAGAGGAGGGACAAAGGCGAGGCTGGCTCTTCCCAGGAGTCAGCAGAATCATTCAAACCCCCTTCTCTTGCTCAAACATGCCACGACATAGAAAACAATGAAGAAATGAATTCAACAAGCCTCAGCCTCTGAGGTCAGTCTAAGGAAGAGAAAGAAAGTGGGTGGTTTTATTTTCAAACAGTGCAAATCCCAGGTGGGCGGATCAGTTACTTTTGCCTTCCTAGGATCTTAGCAGGGAGGCCGAGGCGGGGAGGGAGGAAAAGAGGATGGAAACTGCTGTTAAATTCACAGAG
The DNA here is from genome assembly GCA_021461705.1 of Cryptotis parvus. Taxonomy (NCBI): domain Eukaryota; kingdom Metazoa; phylum Chordata; class Mammalia; order Eulipotyphla; family Soricidae; genus Cryptotis; species Cryptotis parvus. The sequence continues at coordinate 62,580 of JAJIBD010004195.1, forward strand.
AGGAAGGGGCCACGAATCACGATGCATTTACAACTGGAACCAAGTTATTTTCCAAATTTTTAGCAATGACAGAGGCACCATAGACAGAGAGCAGGTGGAAGCAAGGTGGACACAAGGTGCAAACCTACAGCAAACCAGCCAAGTCAAAGACGGTGGGAGCAAAGATGAACAAAGACAAGCACACGATTCTCCACAGGAATAAAACTGAGCTGGCCAAGACGGCAGAAGAGAGCAGCTGCTCAGGGCAGCACCAACCCATCATCAAGCCAAGGCCATCTCTGCAGCACAGGGCCACGGCTGAGCCGAGAGGCAGCAGTAGCACCGGGGACGTGCATCCCCAACAGACACCGACCATGTCTGAGCCTAGGACAGAGGTGAGAGTAGGCTGAGAGAGCATCAGCACAGAGGTCCCTTCTCCACAGGTTCCTGCATGTGATGGCTGCAAGTGTGTCCCTCCCCAAACCCCACAGGTTGAAATCCTTCTCTGTAGTCACTGGAAATGTGACCTAATTTGAAAATAGTATGGCTGCCAATTAAGCTGAGCCAAGGTCATAGTGGAGACAAGTGAATATGACCCCTGACTGGGGCTGGGGGTGTAACTCAGCCGTAGAGTATTTGTCTGGCTCTGGGAGTCCCTAGGCTATCATCTTTAGAACTTGTGAGACCAGCAATTTCTATTGCTCTAAGGCACCCAGTCTGCGGTGCTTTGTTACTGCAGCCCTAGGAAATGAACCCTCTGGCCAAGAAAGTGTTTTTGTTTATTTCTCGTTTTATTTGAGGGGCATTCTGGATGGTTCTCAGGGGTTAAAGGCTCTTGACAAGGTGTTTGGCGATCACCTCTGGAGAACCACATGGTGCCAACGATCAAACCCAGAGCTCCAGGCACCAAGCACATGATCCAGCACTGTGAGCTATTTCCTCAGCCAAAGTAAGAAGATTTGAGTGGGTAGGACAGAGCTCCATGACCCAACTCTCAATTCCCAAAACTCATTTCTGTACTATTGGCTAACTGACTTGGAGCCGATTCCTGCATCTACAAAATAATACTATTGCCCATGGAGTAGTAAGGGACAAAAGTAAATAGCACGTTACCCTCATGCAGTTAACTTATGCTCGACACAGAGCAAACATTCAAGAAGGGTGAGTTGACATCTGATTAAGGGGTTTCAGAAACTTAGTGTCAAAATGTGGGTGATAGCACACATGCATCCATTTGTCAGGTTCCTCCACTCCGGATTTCACTTTACCTCCTAGGTGCATTGAAATACACATTTTCTACTATAAGGGCCATAGTTATTTATCTGAATGCTGATTCACAGCTATCACAATGCTCCTCAAATCCTTCTTTCCATATCACTGCCTTCCAGAATCATTCCTGGCATGCAAATCCCCCAGCCATCCCTCTCTCTCCCGGCATCTCCATCCATCTCCACCCACAACCTCCGCCTCCAGGGAAGGTGCCTATTTCTCTTTGCCCTTTCTGTCAGCCTCACTCGCTTCCAGCTATAAATCTTCTATGCTCTGTAGCTGTTCGGCCTGCACAATCCCCCTGCGGGCACTCCTTGCTTTAAGGTCCTTCTTACCCTCTCCTCATTCAATTCAGTAAATGTGGGAGAGAGGTTCCCACTTACACCTAAATATCATCCACTACCTTATAACCCTAACCCACCACCACTGATGAAAATAGCCTTTGAAAAACAGAACAGGACTGGAGCAACAGCACAGCTGGTAGGGCATTATTTGCCTTGCACGTGGCCAACCCAGGTTCAATACCCGACATCCTATATGGTTCAATCCTTGAGCATGACCAGGAGTAATTCCTGAGTGCAGAGTCAAGAGTAACACCTGAGCATTGCTATGTGTGACCCACAGAGGAAAAAAAAACAACCAGAATGAGTCAGATTAATCCAACCTCGCTTCACTGTACCTAGAGCAGTGATCTCCACAGCCTGTGTAGAACGGTATATGCACGGAGGTCTGTGTGGGTGACGTTCATGAGAGAAAGTTGCTAGGGTGTGACCTGGGCCCTGTCACCTTCCTTACGTCAGTGAGTATCTCCCAGGAAAATGGAGAGGAAGGCACCCAGAAACCCTTCTGCAAACCCACAGCAAACACAGAGCCAAGCCACAAAGGCAGCTCCTCCCCCCCCCTCAACCCATCATCACAGGCAATGGGATTTTCCTGCCTGTTTGAGAAGCAAAGAACAGATTGGATAAACGCAGCAGTGCAAGGATTGTTCCTACACTGTCCCTTCACCAGTTTATGTTTCCACCACCAATGAGTGTTCAGCTTCCCTCGCTGCTGCCACCTACCCCAGCCTGTCTCTGTGGCAGGCACCTTTCTTCTCCCTCTCTTTCTCTCTCTCTCTCTCTCTCTCTCTCTCTCTCTCTCTCTCTCTCTCTCTCTCTCTCTCCTCTCTCTCTCTCTCTCTCCCTCCCTTCCTTTTGGGCATTATGGTATGGCATTATGGCATTTCCATAAAAACGCATTACGGTATTAAGCGTTTTGCAATACAGGTACTGAAAGGTTATCATATATATTCCTTTTCAATACTCAATTCTTGTCCGGAGTGATCATTTCCAACCTATCAATGTGGTAGTGCCCCTTCTCTGTCCTAACTGCCCCCCCCCCCCCACACTTATAGCAAGCTTCCAACTTTTGTTCAGTCTACCTGGCCTTTGAGAAACTTCAGTTTTTACAAGCCTTTCTTGGGAAGGAAGAGAGAGAGAGAGAGAGAAAGAGAAAAGAGAGAAAAGAGATAAAGAACCTGCCATAGAGGCAGGCTAGAGGAGGGAAGGGAATCGGGACATTGGTGGTGGGAAGTGGGCACTGGTGGAGGGATGGGTGCTGGATCATTATATAGCCGAAACCTAAACATGAACATTTTGTAATTGTTTACCTCATGGTGGTATAATAAAATATATTCAAAAAGAATAAATATAATTCCTTCAAAAAATAAAAACCTTTCTTGGGGCTGGAGCAACAGTACAGTGAGTAAGGCACTTGTCTTGCATGACGCCAACTTGGGTTTCTTCCCCAGCACCCCATATGGTCCTCTGAGCACTGTCATAATGATCCCTGAGCAGAGAGCCAGGTATCCTCTGAGCATTGCTGGAATCCTCTGAGCATTGCTGGGTGTGGCCCCAAAACTAACAAAAAAAACCTATTTTGATAGTAAAGAAGTATATTTTCTGAGCTTCCCTATCTAATTCTCAGAAGCACATATATATATATATATTATTAGCAGCTTATATATATGCTAATATGTATTTATTATATGCTAATAAAATAGTTGAATCTGACAGATACTAGAGTGATGTACTTACTAAAGGACATTATAATATTTAGAAGACATTGTGACTAGGGTAAGGCAGAGGTCAAAACTGTTCTTTAAAAAGTAAAGAATCGGAAGCTGAAAGGAAAGCTCAGTGGGCTGGAGCAAATGCTTTGCATCCAGAAGACAGGTTTGATCACCAGCACTGCATACTCCCTGTGCATCAGCCAGAAAAACCCTAAGCATCAAGTCTGGAGTAGCTCCTGAGCACCACCAGGTGGCCCAAACCAAGGGAGAAAAAGTAAACATTTACTTTTTGTTAAGATTTTTTTTTAATATGAGAAACATATTCAGGCCAGAGTGATAGGACAGTGGGTAGGGCGTTTGCCCTGCACATAGTAGACCCAGGTTTGACCCCGGGCATTCCATATGATTGCCTGAGCAAAACCAGGAGTAATTCCTGAATGCAGAGCCTGGATTAATCCCTGAGCACTGCTGGGTGTGACCCAAAAAAGGAAAAAGAAAAAAAACATATTCAAAGTATAGAATTCCATAGGTAGGAAAGGTTATGAACCGCAGGATAAAATTTCCTTAATTTTATGTGGATGTTCTTTATATGCTGTGTTATTGCAAAACTTTGAAATGTTTCATTTGCAGCCTACTTTTCAAGAACAGTATTAGGAGTGATTTTCTAGGGACCATAGATATAGTACACTGGGTAAGGACCTTGCACACTGCCAGCTCTGGATGGATGCTTAAAACCCCAATGGTCCCCTGAGTCACGTCAGGTGTAATCTCTGAGCAGAGCCAGGAGTAAACCCTGAATAATAATAGGTGTGGCCCTAAAACAGAGAGAGGGGGGAGAAAGAGGGAAGGAGGGAAGAAGGGAGAGAGAGAGAGAGAGAGAACAATCTTTTCACTCTATGTATAGTGTTATAATTAGTCAATTGTTTGATTAAGTTACTTCCCATCCTCCAAACATTTTGAGACTTATGGCCATGGCAAAATTCTACCACCTAGTGGAAAACGCTCCAGTTTTTAAATCACTATCACTATCACTATCTTCCCGTTGATCATCTATTTGCTAGAGCGGGCACTAGTTATATCTCCATATGTCATGCCTCATGCTAGTAGAACCCAAAGGCATCCGCTTGCTCCAGGAACATAAAGAGCCTCAAACCATTATATTAGGTCATGGGAATGACCTAACATAAATGTCACTGGTATTTGGCATATCAAATACGACACAAGCAGCTTGCCAGTCTTGCAGAGCAGGTGGCAAACTCTTGTAGTTACCTCTAAATAAAGCAATTATTGATGAACCGTGCGACCGCTAGCAGCCGCTCGAGCCAGGCTGTAATAGTCTGATCTGCTGGGTGGGGTTGTGATGAGAAAGAAGTCCGGATGTGGAAAACGGTGGCCTCCATGGAGTCGGGTGGGGGGGTCGTCTGGCTTGTTGTGCGGCTCTGCTGGGGTGGCGGGCCAGGGCTAGAACCCACCATGCCTCCCGGGCGCCTCATGAGCGGCTGGGCACAAGGAGAGCAAGGAGCAGCTCTGTCCCATGTCTGAGAGTCTCTGGTTCAGCATACCTGGGCCGGATTGAAAAACAACTGCTGCAGGGTGGGTGTCGATGATCCGGGCTATATAGTCTGGTCTGCTGGGTGGAGTTGTGACGAGAAAGATTTTAGAATTTTTTAATATACCTGCAGTTAATCAATGAAAAAAATGTATTCATTTTTGGTTTTAGTAGTTTCAATAATGTTACTACTCTTTGATCAGTAGCTATTGGAGACAGTGAAGATATTTTTTTCTATTGCTGGGACTTTTATCTTTTTTGTGCTTATAGCAACCAAGATATAGACAGGAGTAAATAACATCAGGCACAGTTTGGATCTCCCTGCGCATTACGCACGACAAATCTACATCTGTCCATGGGAACCGTTCAAATAAAGGACCAGATCCTTGTGGCACAGGGATAACGCATCCATGTCAGATGTAGATGAGTGACAAGAAGCTGATACATGTGCGATGAGCACAGAATTGAAGATGTTGCAGTAGCAAGCCCAGTGCTCTTATCCACTACAGTACAAAGAGCCGGTTCACTCCCCCAGCTGTAGCCTGCTACTCTAAACGCTGATATGTCAACCCTGCTAGTGACTTTACTATACAATTAGGGTAGATTAAATATTTACATCACTTTGGGAAGGAATTTTTTTTTTTTTTGCTTTTTAGGTCACACCCGGCGATGCTCAGGGGTTTCTCCTGGCTCTGCACTCAGGAATCACTCCTGGCGGTGCTCGGGGGACCATATGGGATGCCGGGGATCGAACCCAGGCCGGCATAGGCCGGCCGCATGCAAGGCAAACGCCCTACCCGCTGGGCTATCGCTCCAGCCCCAGGGAAGGAATTTTAGGTGTGACTTGATGTAGGTGCCCCCACTTGTGGCTTATGCAAGGCAGAGTGGAGAGAGATGGTCACTTTCTCCCCATCCACCTCTGCTGCCCCGAGATCCACCGGGAAGGCTAAGATTGATAGATTCTTAGATGAGCCCCTGCATGCAAGGGCCAGACCCACCAGCCCCATAAAGTGGCTGTTAAGCCACACCTAACATCCGCTAGGTCTTCTAGGCAAAGGAGTAGATCCCCACCACTCTAGGGGATCCCCACCACTTCTTGGGGAGGCACGGATTCAGGCTGGAGCAAGGAATTGCTCTTTGCAGGAAAGGAAAAGTATAGTCCTAAGAACTTACCCAGGGTATTATGGTATTTTTGTCTTCCTCAAGGAAAGAATTTCAGGAGTAGATGATCAATGAAGTAAAAAGAGATGTTTATTTTGGAGGTTTTAGGATAGGGAAAAAGGGAGAGAAAGGAGAGAGAGAGAGAGAGAGAGAGAGAGAGAGAGAGAGTAATGTGCTCTAGAGAGAACATGGACTTCTCTAAAGGTGAAGAGAGAGCCTTGAATGGCCTTTCAAGCTGTCTTTTATATGGATATATTTTGGGTTGCCTTGGCCCAGAGTTTTTCCTCTTAGAGGGAGGTAAGAGTCAGCTATTATCACAAAGAAAAGGTTCACCAGTGGGTGGTGTAGGGAGTGGTAGATGGTCTTCTTTGAAATTCTTTTCCAGTCCTTTGTTCTTGTTGAAGCTTCTCTGGAAGGTGGGGTCCAGACACCTCAGGGACTCCTTAGTTTCTGTTTCTGCAAAGTGAAGGGCTTTTGCAGCCTTGGTGTTATTGGTTTTATTACTAGCTGGAAATTCCATTGCTGAGGATCCTCTCCTATCTATCTGCCTGCATCAGGTCTTAGGTGGATGATGAGAGCTATATAATCAAGTTGCCTAGTGTGTGATTACGCACAGTGAATGCAGAAAAATTCACAGAGGGGCTAACATTGCAATGCTGATCATATTATAATGAGGAGTTAATGAGGACATAAGTTGGGAATGTCTGCATGTTCCAAGTACAAGAATCTTAACTGATCTTAGTCATCCAGTCTTTTTTTATTTATTTATTTATTTATTTATTTTGCTTTTTGGGGATCAGACACACAGGCCAGAGCTGCTACCAGCTCTCCCTGTGCTCAGCTGATCATGAGGTGCCCTGGAGGGAAGGCGAGCTCTAGCCCTGGCCTGCCAACCCAATAGAGCCTCATAAGAAGCCAGAGGAACACCTACATCATTCAAGCCGCCATTTTCAACATCCAGACTCCACAGCTCGTCAGAGCTCCACCCATGAGAACAGCCAATCTCAACCCTGCTTGTCAGAGTCCCACCCTACAGCGAAGACTATTTCGAGCCCAGGTATGCCTGATCCAGAGACTCAGACACACAAGGCAGAGCTGCTACCAGCTCTCCCTATATTCAGCTGATCATGAGGCATCCGAGAGGGAAAGCAAGTTTTAGACCTGGCCCACCATTCCAGTAGAGCCTCACAAGAAGCCAGACGAACCCCCATACCATGAGGGCCGCCATTTTCAACATCTGGACTCCATAGCTCATCAGAACTCCACCCAAGAGATAAGCGGATCTCTCCCCATTGCAGTTCATCAGTAAATGCACTAGAGGAGAGCCTATTACTAAGAGTATCCCACCCACACGGCAGGGCCTGGCAAGCTACCCCTCTCATATTTGATATGCCAAAACCAGTAACAATTATAGACCTCATTCCCATGACCTGAAGGAATGGTCTAAGGTTCTTTGTGTTCTTGGAGCAAGCAGATACCCTTGGGCTACACTAACACGCGACAGAACATATGGAGATATTACTGGTACCTGCTTGAGCAAATTGATGAACAATGGGAAGACAAGTGATACAATTGAAGTGATTTGCTTTTTTGGGTCACACCTGGCAATGCTCAGGGGGTTACTCCTGTCTCTGCACTCAGAAATTACTCCTGGCGGTGCTCGGGGGGACCATATGGGATGCTGGGGGGATAGAACCCAGGTCATCCGCCTGCAAGACGGATGCCATACCCACTTGTACTATCACTTCGGTCCCATATCATCCAGTCTTATCAAGGGAGTTCCAGGCTTACCTCCATTCCCATTAGGCCCTGGATGATCCCCAACTCCTGGTCCTTGGTTTGCTGTCACCCTTTCATCTCCTGGGTTATTATAAATAATCTTGAAATAACTACTTTACCTCCTTTCCTTCCCTCAAATCTGTGTAGTTGGGTTTTCTTACAGTATATTCTATTTCTCACAATAATTAGACAAAAATTCTATATTTATCTATAGATATTAATTTTCCTAAGCATCTCTTAGGTTGAGTATGCCATCCTAGGCACTAGTTTTGAAGGTAGAAAACCTATGACAGAAGTTAAAGTATGAAGATGGGCTAAGACAATAAAGAAGGAAAGAGGAGAGGACAATTTTCCTGGGAGACCTTGGTCATTTTGGTGCAGTAGGAGCTAAGGTGTAGAGTGCCAGGTCACAAGTATCCAATCACACCTGTGGAATAAGTAGCCAATCAGAATATAGAAGGCAATGCCGGAGGGAGGGGATTTGACAGTAGATAGAAGGGACCCCCAGACCCTCCCTACCTCCCTTTCTCTCTCTCTTTCTCTCTCTTGCTCTCTCTCTCTCTCATTCCCCCATCCCCAGATCAGTTAGGGCAGCATGCCCAGACACAGGGCTCAAGGACAGGTACAGGGAAGATTGGGTTAGGAGGCCCAGGATAGCTCAGATAACAAACAGGACACGAATGCCCTGGTAGTGGTAGGTACGGAGCTCAGGGACCTTGCTCATGTGCATGTGGTCATGGCCAGAGGCTGGAAAACCTTACACAGGACAGAGAGAACAGCACAGGGACAGGACCTGGCCACCATACTCGGGAGGTGAGTAGACTGTGTGGGACAGGACCAGGAAGTCATTCACAGGTAATAGAGAGGCCTGGACACTTGGGGAGGGACTGGAATCATCTACCTTTTCTGCACAATAAAATTTCAATATTCTGAGTTTTGTATGCAAATCTTTCATAAAATTCTTAAGAATTCACCAGCACAGAAAAATCCACTTTCACATTAACAATTTCAGCATTCAATCTACATTAAGTTGCCATTGAAAGAAAATAGCATATTTCTACTGCTTTTTTTTTTTCTCCTTCTTACAGATGGGATCTTTGTTTCAGGTTTTTCCTAAAACTCCTAGGATACAGAAATAATACTTCCAGAAGCCAAAGCTCCTACCTTGTATGTGTTCCGATGACAAGCTCATCTGTCTGAATACCCAGGCGTTTGCACATCTCTTTTGGCATTTTAATTACTCACTTTGGAATTCCCATATCATGACATAGAGTGACCTACATTTCCAATCATCTTCCGTTTTCAAATTTCACACTCTAGCAGTCACCTACTCACCTTCCTACCCAATATATAAATGTCCTGCATCTTAAACATGTCTTCCCTTTCTTCCAACCTCTGCAGTCCAGGAAAATAATGTTTATCCATGGTGAACAGATTCCCTACTGCCTTTTTTAAGTGATGCCTTAGCATTTTCTAGAGTGTCTTGTTTGTATAATATAAAAACAGTAACTTGAAAAGATATATGCACACCTTCATGTATTGCAGGACTAAACACAAAGTCAGGCTATTGAAACAACCCAGATGTTCAACAACAGATGACCAGATAAATAGGTTGTGGTATATATCAGTCAAATATTAAACTGCTGAAAAAGGCGGGAGAGGCGAAATAGCATGAAATCAAGCAGTTGGCTGCACGGTGGATGGATGGAACAGGAAGGTATCATGCTGAGCAAAATAAGCCAGAGAGGCAAGGACAAACATAGGCCCAGCTCACTCTTCTGCTGGTATACAGAGACACAAAACAAGGTACAGACAGTATTGTTGGTTTTGCACATCTGAAAAAATACTTTATTTCTTTTGTTTTAAAGTTGTTTTGCTGAATACAGAATATTGGATGGACTATTATTATTTAAATGTCATTACTTTAAAGCTACTACTTCACTATCTTCCCAGTTATATTGTTTCCAGCGAGAAATTCTTCATCTTCTTCCTCTGTATTTAATGTGTCTTCTTTCTTCGGATGCACTTATGATATTTTTTTTTCTTTACTCCTGGTTGGGGGAAAGCTGATGGACCTTTTTAATATTTATGGTGCTTGAATTTCATTGAATTTTTGAGTCAAGGGATTTTTAGTTTGCATCACATTTGGGAAATTGGGGACATTTATTTATTCAAATATTTTTTCTCCTAATTACACAAATATCAGGTTATTCAGCATTGTCCTATATCTCACTGGTATTCTGTTTTCTTTCACTAGTTTACTTTTTTTCTGTGTGTTGTTTTAAAATAGTTTCTATAGAAGAGCCAGGAGAAAGCCCTGAACACTGTAGAGTGTGACCCAAAAACCAAATAAACAAAAGAATTCCCTGGTGCAGACTTGCCTACAGGTGAGATCAGAGAGTCCCCATCGGGAATTTCTCACAATCCAAAAGAACCATCAGCCCTTTAGCAGAGCCAGTAGCAAACTCTAACCTTCTTCCTGTGATTAATGAACACAATCACCACTCTCATTCAAGATCACAAGACACCATTTTGTTCAATCTTTTCCAGCAGTGTTGTGAGCCATTAATCATGTTTTATAGGTGAAGTGACCACAACTCAGAGAAAGTGAGTAACTTGGCCAAGGTCACACAGCTTCAGAGTAGCAGAACCAGATTCAAAGGTGAGCCCTTCAACTCAAAATTCCACAGTTGTCACAACTATACAGGTGGCCTCACAACCTAATTGGCATTTTCCCCAGGCACAGTCCAGGTGTCCTATATCTGAGACCATATTTGTTCTCCCTCTGACATCACACCCTGTGGTCTCTCTCCTGTCTTCAGTCCTTCCCTTCAGACTGACCTTTTCCCCTGAATAACCCACCACCACCAGGGGTCCCTCCTCGCCTAGTAGTGAGCATCACTTTGCTCCAATTGCAAATTAGAGGTCCTTGCAGGCAGCACAGAAACTGTTGCCTGCTTGATTTAATTAAATTAATCCCTGTTATGGAGCAACATACTGTACTCTAGAATGCCTGGTTGAGAAAGTACAGTTGTAGGAAGCAAAAATGTAGGAGGTATGGAATAGGGCACAAACTCTACACAGAGAGGCCACAAACCACAGAAACCTCCCAGGCCGGGAGAAGTCCCAGCTTCAGAGAGAGGCAGCCAGAGATGGTCCTGGACATGCCCAAAGCAGCAGATGGAAAGATTGATAACACCTGCCAGGGAAGACCCAGATTCAGAGATGCCCAGGAAAGAGGAGCAGAGGACCAGTAGGCACAACTGATAAGCCACCCACAAGCCTCCTGATGACGTGTGAATATGGACTTTATGAAACAAACCATCTTTGATGCATTTAAACCACTTAATGCATTTTAAAATGTTAAAAAAAACTTTAAGAGCATTTTTTAAAAATTAAAATATTAAGGTTTTTAACGTTAAGGTAGTCCTGGCTCCCGCTGGCCTAGGCCTTGGTCCTAAACGCTGAGGGCCAGCCCTGGCTCTCCGCTGGTCCTCCCCAACCCGACCTGGGTCAAGGCCTTGGCTCTGGAAGCCGAGGGGCAGCCCTGGTTACCTGCCTGCCCTCCCTGCCCTGCACGGTGTGAGTCCTCTACTTTCTCAGATCCCAGCCGGCTAATTCGGTCCCCTCATCCAAAGTTTTCAGCTCTCTGAGTAGGTGGGTGTGTCCCATCCACGACTCTGAGAGCAACGGATGAGAGGCCCACTCTGCCCTCTACCTCAGATGGCTCTGCCGGTCAGTACCTCTGGCAATGACCCCTCAAGATGTCATTGTATCAAGAGTCATTGTAAGATCCAGCTTATCTGCAAGCAACAGAAGCCGCAGACCCCCTACATGTTGACTCTGGTAGGTCCGAAGCCATAGTAAAGTAAAATGTCTAATTATGGTCGAGTTAAGTAGGATGTATGATGCAGTTTGGATGCTGTTAGTGTTAACCATTGCAGCCTGAATAACCTTTGTGAGTGATAGATTTGAATTGCCTTTGTGATTGATTTGGATAAAGCATCTAAAAACCATACTATTCGGGATTGGCTCTTTATTGAAAATAACTATGTGAGCACTTGCAGCACCAGTAGAGGGTACAACATAAATATATACTTAGCAAGGAAATAAGAGAGATTTGAATGAAGCTATAGGCTCAGAGGAGAAATAGATTACATCAAGGTAATGAAAAAACAATTATGAGAGACTCGCTTGTGACATCAACAAGATATCAGGAAAGAACCTAAGCTTTCTACAATCTGTACTGAATGAAGGCTTTATTTTTTTAATTTTATTGAAAGAATTTTGGCTAGTTGACTACAGAAGTTTGTTAGGGTACATTGGTACAGTAGCCACCTGCCGTCATCGAACCAATATCTCTCCTAAATCATTACTTGTAAGAGGCCCTAGATTGAACTGAAAATGCTAACTAAGTTCTTTTCAGCTTTTTTTTTACTGTAAGAAACTGGCTTTGAACCTTTTAGTGGATTTTAAATAATTTAAAGACTGAACCCCCCAACTCACAAATATTTGCGAAGACAGTGAGGTGAGTGTTTGGGTCACACATGGGGTTGTGATGCCAAAGATCAAACCAGAGTTGATTGCAATCAAGAAAAGCACCTTAACGGGGTGGAGCTATAATACAGCGGTTAGGGCATTTGCCTTGCATATGACCAACCTGAGTTCAATATCTGGCATCCCATATGGTCCCCTGAGCAGTACCAGGAGTAATTCCTGAGTGCAGAGCCAGGAGTAATCCCTGAGCATCGGTGGGTGTGACCCAAAAAAAAAAAAAAAGCAACTTAAGCCCTAAACTTTCTAACCTAACCAACTCACAAATATTAAAGAACTTTGCTAACCTGGAAGCGTTGTCAGTTAAATGACAGCAGAATTCTAATGTAGTCTAAGTCTACTTGTAGCAGTAATTTTGGGGACAAGAAAATGGGCATTTTTTTTCTGGAACTAGAGAAGCCATAATTAAATTATTAACTTATTTTTCCATTGTTTGGTCTGTTCTTTTTTAAAAATCAGATGATGAATATGGTATGGTAATGATCTTTAAAACATTCATTAAGAATACTCCTGAATGGATAGGCTTGTGAATAAATTTCTTGGAAGATTCAAGCATGAATAATGGTTTATGCTTCAAAGCGTGAAGGGTATAATAAAATATTTTTTAAAAAATGTGAAGGGGAGCAGAAGAGTCAGAGGAGGCCAAGAAACAGAGACATTTGGATCCTGGTTCATTCCCCTAGTCTTTTCCTTCTTCCTCTCCCCAGGAATATACCAGGATCTCCTGACCTCTCCTAACATCTTCCATCTGGGAAAACTTAAAAGGCTGCAGCATGGCAGGTGGCCTCTGTATCATTGTTTGCTCCTTCTTTATTCATCTTATCTTCCTGCTCTCCATATTCCTGACTAAGTGCAAGATGTCTGCAGGAAAAAACCGAAACGTTTTATTGAAGAAGTACTAAAAAAAAATAAAAATGAAAGCCTCCCTGGACATCTTTCCAACCAGCTAGGTAACTTTCCTATTTGATCTCTCTTAAGTGGAGGCGGACGTTCAAGAGGAACACCCGCTTTGTCCTTTCGCAAAGACTGAAGTCAGCTAAATTCCAGACGGGTTTTAATCTCCCAACAGTTCTAGTGTTGCCCCATGTCAGGAGAGAGCTGAGTCACTGCTCCTGCTCATTCATCTGTTTTCCGTCTCAGATGTTGAGAGTTGAATTAACTACTTTTCCCATGGCTCGTGACTGTCATTGGTTTCTGCTGATTGTTGGTTAGTTTGATAGTATTTTTATTCCACAAACTCTGAAGCATAGAATTGTCTCTAAGTCATTTATGTCTGTGATAGGAAGAATTGGGACAACTGAGCATTCCTACACAGTATTCTCAATCCACAGGGAATGTCAATATTCTGTCAACATATAAAACAAGATCAAAATATTCAAGACAAGGGCCAGCAAGATAGTTCAATGAGGTGGAATGTATACTTTGCATGCAAATTTGATCTCCAACATAACATGGTCCCCCAAGCACCACAAGGAGAAACCCCTGAGCACTGAGTCAGGAGTAGCCCCCATGCACCACCATGTGTGACCCCAAACAGCATAAATATTTGTATGTATATTTATGAGACACGAGGCTTCAATTCAAAGTAAAGACTAGAGGGGCCAGAGCAATACCACAGTGGGTAGGGCATTTGCCTTGCAAGCAGCCAACCCAGGTTCGAACCCTGGCATCCCATATGGTCCACTGGAGCACTTTCAAGAGTAATTCCTGAGTGCAAAGCCAGGAGTAACACCTGAGCATCGCTGGGTGTGACTCAAAAAGCAAAAAAAAAAAAAAACCCAAAACCCTAGAGTTACTAGGAAGATTGCATAGTGGGTGCTTACCTTGCACCTGCTCACCAGGATTTGATCCCGGTATCCTAAATGGGTCCCTGAGCACTGCCAGGAAGATTTCTTGAGTGAAGAACCAGGAGTATCCCCTGAGAAACACCAGGTGTCACTCACCCACCTCCAAATAAGTAAATAAAAACTAGAGGCCAGAGACTAATTCAGCAGCAAAGTATTTGCCATGCACGTGTGAGGCCCTGAGTTACATATGAAAAACAAAAATTTAAATCAAACAGAATGAAAGCTAGATGGGTTCTGGTATGATTGGTGGGTAAGCAAAGGAAGGAATGATTTTCTCATGCATTCAGGTCCCTGGGACACGGTCCTAATCACAACAACTTCTCAAAAACTAAAATAGCTAAGTTCTGGATCACTTGTGTTCTGAGATCCAGGTCTCAAGTTTAAAGACTCAATTGTTTCAGCACATGAGATGATAAACTAGAGCGCAGGCCGGCAGCCTGTGTCTCATTCCCAAGGAGTTATCAGGTTGCCCATCACAAAGTTTCTATTGCAAAAATAATTCTCAGGACTCACCCAAGGGAATTCTTCTGGCACAGGCCCCTGCCTGCTTTCCCACAGGTGTCTTACCCCTTGTGCGTTCCCAAGGTCTCACTCATACTGAAACTGGCTCATACAAAAATGAACAGACAAGGACACTTGTCCTTCCCTGCATTATTCTCCCTACTCCAAAGTCTGAAGGAAAGGAAAATCTTCTTCATTTTGTCTTTTCACAAAAGCTAACCCCTCACTTTTGGGATGGTTTTCAGGCAAGACGGAGTGCTTCACTACTGTTCCTGCTTGTGGCCATTGGCCTGTAGTCAGCCCCTCCTATAAACCTTCCTCTTCTCTTTCTCTGTAAAACCTCTTCTAGTGACTGTACAGATAAGAAGTGGTCAATGCTTTTTACAACTTGTCCCTTTCCTTCCTCCTCTCCTTTAGCTCTCTGTAGAAAACTTAGATAGACTCTCTGGAGGTTGGAAAAGCCAAAATAGAAACGCCTGAGGCTTGTAGTTTGGACAATCTGACTAGCTCTCTTGGGGAGAAGACAGCCCGTTGTATTGTCTTGACTAATTGAGCCAAAGCAGAATTTTAAGAGCACTTTTGCAGAAAAGACCGCAGGGCCCTGAAGGATAGTACCAGTCAAAGGAGACTGCAAAGTAGAATTCTTTCTTCTCACCCTCTAGCCTCCTTAGTCTTTATTTCCATATTAAACACCCCAGTGTTTCTCTGTCTTTTTCTATACTGGTGAACTTGTTCATGTTCTTCAATTGTACATGCTTGCCATTCTCTCTAATGAATCTATGGGATTTCCTGAGAAACTACTAGAATCTGTATAAACAGTTACATCATTCCCTCTCAGCTGGGCATATAACCAGATTCCCTCTTGTCAAAGCTTTACCCAGCCTGCCCAGGTGAACATCCTTCCCGGCCTAACTTATTTCCATGACAGTAAAGTCCTCTGTTCTATGTTCCTATGCTTTTTCAAGGATGACCACAGTTCTTTGAAGATACCAATCCACCATCTTCCACCTACTAGCTTACTGTCAATAAAACTCTTCTTAACCTTCTCAAGCATCTACTGCAACCCATTGATGAAACAGTATCTTGATGGTTACAATTTCTTCTGCTATCAGAATCACCCTCTATGGACCTTCAGGTAATTTGAATAGCCCCATAATGCAAAATCTACATCAGGAGAGGGAGAATAAGAAGAAAGTGCTGTGCTCTTTTGATGACAATTAGGGGGTTCTTTAGCAAGACATTAATATTCCCTGAGAATTTAAAATAATATCCACAAGTGATCAGGTGGATATTTGTGGCTTATAATGAGCCAGAGGTCCTTTCTATCAACTGCCTTGTTTTCACCAGCAACAACACAGTCCCACACTAGGGAAAAATCCTGAAAGTAATGAGCTCAGGAAAAAAGGACAAGGGAATTCAAGTTATGAAAGAGAGAGGGGTTCCCTAGGCTACCCTGGTCCCTGGATTATCAAATTACAAAGAGAAGAAAAAGAAATCAAGGAGAGATGTAAGAAGAGGCAGAGGGAGGTACAAGGGGAAGAAGGCAGAGGGCAGAGACCTGGGGCACAGTGGCTGTGTAAAGGTGTGATATATATAAATATCTCAACCACAGAGCCAAAGACTATGTAAGCAATGATACCCAAATTACAACTCAATTTTTTTTATATTTTTTAACTTTATTACACCACTTTTAGACATACAATTGGAAGATGCTCATGCTCGAGCTACAACTGAATTTTTTTTTTTTTTTTTGCTTTTTGGGTCACACCCAGCGGCGCTCAGGGGTTTCTCCTGGCTCTGCACTCAGGAATTACTCCTGGCAGTGCTTGGGGGACCATATGGGATGCCGGGGATCGAACCCGGGCGGCACAGGCCGGCTGCATGCAAGGCAAACGCCCTACCTCTGGGCTATCGCTCCGGCCCTACAACTGAATTTTTTAAAGTGCTGGACATACTCTGAAATGTTCGTAGTGTTTATTTCTAACTAATGAAACTCCCCCACCTTAATATTTTCTAATAGTCACTTTAAAATAAGCATGAAGTACTCTATAACAGAAATAAAGTACAAAGGAACAATATTGTAAAGAATAATAGTAATAATAATATCAATAATAATGATAATGTGCCTGTCAAGGAGGCAGGCAGGGGTGGGCGGAACCTGGGGACACTAATGGAGGGAAGTGGACACTGGTGACAGGATAGGTGCTGGAATATTGTGTGGCTAAAACCCAACTATGAATAAAACTGTAAATCACAGTATCTTAATAAAAAAATTAAAAAGAAACAAACTATTACAGATATCTTACAAGAAACAGATTGGCACTTGGAGAGATAAGGGGGGTGCCCCCTTTATTTTTGTGCATGCAGACTCAACCTGGCTATTGTCAAAATGGGTTGAGCCTTGAATACATACAGTTTACAAAGAACTTTTACAGGCCAGTTACTAGCTACATTGCGCCTAGGGAAGAACATTTTTCATTTCCCTATACAATGGTTGATAACACACACAATAATTGGTACAATTAGAGATTAGTACAATTTAAGTTCTGTATAAACATTTGCTAACTGTTTCTATAAACCTGGTTCCTGTTCAAGCAACCTGATCTGCCTTGCTCCCTTGCTCTGTTCTTATCTTAACTTTGTGATTTATTCCCTATTCATCTTTGCCCATCTCCTAGCGCAGGTCACTCAGAAATCCTGCTTCTGACTTTCCCACATCAAAATGAGCTCTGGATGGCCTCACAGATGTTCTTGCACGTTCAAAGCCAGAGCCAGATTCCAGTCTCTATCCTGCCACCCAGCCAGACTGAGCCAACTTAAAAGGGCAGCGTGGTCAGACACCACTTCCCAGTCCCATGCCGGCCTGCCCGATCAGTCTCACGGGAAAACAGGACCTCAGATTAGGAAGGTTGTGTTCAGGCACACAGGCATGGGCACGGAGGGGAGTTTCTGTCTGCAGTCCAGGATACAGGCCCACCCGTCTCTTACTTGAAGGGCCTGGTTGAAGTTCAGCCTCCCCTTGGCTCCTTTGTGGGGTTCTGAGCCACCCACACGGCCCAGCACAGTTTACCTGATCGAAGCAGGAGGTTTACTTTGTTTTGAATTGCTTTCTCAAATTATCTGTTCATCTTCATAAAAGGTCTCATACTGTTATCTGTTCATCTTCATAAAAGGTGAAAAGCAAAGAAAAACTTCTTTTCACCAAATAAGAGTAAGTGAGCCTGAGGCCAGAGTGATATTATAGCAGGTAGGGCATTTGCCGTGCATGGGACCAAAGTGAGTTCTAGCCCCGCATTCCATATGGTCCCCTAAATACCACCAGGAGTGATTCCTGGTGCAGAGTCAGGAATAATCCCTGGGCATTGCCAGTTGTGGCTCCAAAACGAAAACATCAACAACAACAAGAATAAGTGGACACGTGTTCTAATTATATTTTCATTTTTCCTCCTCTGAAAAAAAAATGTACAGGGCTAGAGCAATAGCACAATGCATAGGGCACTTGCATTATATACAGGTGACCAAGGTTCAGTCCCCAATGACCCAAATGATCCCTAAGCACAGAGCCAAGAGTACGTCCTGAACACCACCCAGAACCAAAAACAAACAGAAAAATACAGAGACCAGAAAGAAAATAGGCAAGGTTATTGGCATGCTTGCAACTAATCTGATTCAAGCACCCACACCACCTATAGTCCCCTGAGTACGGCTAGAGGTCAGTCCTCAGCACAGAGCTGGAAATTGCCCATAAGCACCATCAGGTGTGATCAAAAGTAACAACAGCAACAACCAAAAAAAGAAAAAAAAAACTTTCTGACCCCGAATAAGTTGCTCACAGTCCTACCACTATTTGTTTCACAGCTTCTTTGGGACAGTCTCATTCATATAGGGGATATATTACTGCCAGTCTTTCCTGATGGCCTATTTCTCTCATGCTCTCTCTACACATTGTGTCTTTGTTCTTACTCTTCCTGTTGTGATTAGAACACAAGGTTTCACACATTCAGGCTAAGTGATCACTGCTGAACTGCCTTCCTAGACCTGGGGGTCATTATTTTAAGCTGTAATAAAACTGTTTGATGCTCCCTGGCTCATAGAAATATTATTTCCAATAAAACTATGTTTCTGTTTTGTTTTAACTTTTTTCAGGGGAATCTCCCCAGCTAGGTAGGCTAGATAGAGAGTCTACTCCCATGACCCTTGTCCCTGCAAAGTTAGTCCCTACCTGACAGTTAGTGGTCAGTCACCAGGCTGTCAGGGCTCAGAGGCCACCTGGTTATTTCCAGCAGTGCCCAGGATCAGACTCAGGGTTTTGTAATTCTGATCCTATGAGCTATTTCCCTGGCCTTGAAATTATGCTTCTGGTTAATAGAAATTATTTTCTTTTTTTTTAAATTTTATTATTCCCCCCCCAAATATTATTACACCATTTTAGACATACAATTGAAAGATGCTCATGTAGAGTTTTGGTTCTACAGTGTTCCAACAAGCACCCTCCACCCAAACCCATCTCCCATCACCAATGTCCCCATCTCCCTCCCCCCTCCTGCACCTCAACTACTTGGCGGGTTCTGTATGTCATTTCTTTCCTCTTTATATCTCCTTCCCAACGAACTTTCCTGCTCTTCGTGGAATGGAGTGCATTAAAAGACATTACTGTTTCACTATTTTAGTGGACTTGCGGCTGCAAGCGGCCGCGCAACCTGGGCTCGAACTGGTTTTGCTCTGTTCATCTGGTCGTGAGGCAGTTTCCCAGCGTCCAGACAGCAAAAATGGTGGCTAGTGTGATGGGCGAGTCTCATCTGGCTGCTTCCAGGACCCCCCAGAGGTGACGGGCCCACTCCCAAAACCTGTCTGCCCTCCTGGGGGTCCCTCTTCAGCTGGGCCCGGGCGAGCCGAGCTCCAGCCTCCCCAGCCGCTTCATGTTATGGCCGATGGCCCCTGGGCAGCTCCTGGGCGGGGCCACCAGGCTCGACAAAATGGAGAGGGGAATGGCCGAACCCTGACTCCATCTGACGAATTCCCAGTGATTCCCGCTTCTGGGAGCCGCCTACCTGGGCTCGAACTGGTTTTGCTCTGTTGATCTGGTCGTGAGGCAGTTTCCCAGCGTCCGGACAGTGAAAATGGTGGCTAGTGTGATGGGCGAGTCTCATCTGGCTGCTTCTGGGACCCCCAGAGGCGACGGGCCTACTCCCAAAACTCATCTGCCCTCCTCGGGGCTCCGTGGTCAGCTGGGCCCGGCGCGAGCCGAGTTCCAGCCTCCCCAGCCGCTTGTGAGGCTCTGGATTAATAGAAATTATTTTCACTACATTTTGCCAGATGCCTCTTTTAGTCCAAATGACACACATCTCAAATTTTTCCTTCTCCAAAGGCAAATAAAAGTCAGATGAGCAGTTGTTTTATGTTATTTTAATGTTTCTTGTTTGCTTTCTTCTTACCGAAGGACCCTGTTTTTATGATTGATGCCATAGAGCCATGCCATCTCACTGGTCTTTTTCCTGACAGAAACGTACCCCCCTGTCCTCAGCTCAGGGTCGCCCCTGGGAAACGATGCCTCCTAGTCTCAGATTGCTCTGAGCCCACAGTCCATGTGTCCCTGCTCAGTGTAATGCAGGTGGCTGGGCCAGGTCCAAATGCAGGCACTGTCCAAGCTGAGCAATTGGGGAGCTGCAGGAGCCAGTCTGGGGCTCCAGACTTAGGGTGACTTCAGGTCAGAAGTCTAAACAGTCATTCCCTCATGACTGCCAATATCAAAGGGACACAAGGCAAAACCCAGAGCAAGAAAATCATCTCACTCTCATGCTCTTGGAAATAGATGCCAAGTCCAAAGAAAAGTGCAAAGCTTTTTTTTTTTTTTTTTGAGGGATGAATGGAGGTTTGGGCCATACTTGGCTGTGTGCAGGGTTTCCTCCTGTGCTCAGGGATCACTCCTGGAATTGTTTGAGGGGCTCATATATGGTGCCAGGGTTTTGAACCTGGGTGGGCCACATGCACGGCACATGCCTTATCCACTTTACTATCTCTCTGGTTAAAAGCTTTCTTCTCTTCCCCATCAAGACCTTTGTCCACTCAGTGGTCCCTGCTCTGTCTTCTGATCCTCTGCCTTGGGTGGACATCTTGGCTCCCTCCTTCCCCTGTCAAAATGTTAGTTCAGGATAGACCCAGGTTTCTGGCACCAACTCAGGGAGGCAAATGAGATTCTTCTGTTCTTCAGACCAGATTATTTGGCAAACAACAGTCCCAGCCATTTATATTGATCACCTTATAACGCAAGAAGTTAATTTGCTAAAGACTGTCATCCCAGCACCCATGATAAGAGCACGTCAGAATGCTATGATGTTACTTGTTTGCAAGAGTTGTGGGGAGAGAAGAGGTCGACTGGTTGGTTGGTTTGGGGGCCACAGGTGACAATGCTCAGGGATTATGCCTGACTGGGTGCTTGAGGGTCGTTCCTGGACACATGGAGGACTGAGGTGTGGGGACCACTTGGTGCTGGGGATGAAGCCCAGATCTCCCAGATACAAAGCCTGCACTGTAGCCTGTTGAATGCCACATCTTTCATTTTGGCATTTGTTTTTGAGTCACACTCAGTGCTCAGGGACTATTTCCAGAGGTACTGGGGGGGGGGATGTGCTAGGATTCAAACATGGAGGTTGAAATTAAAAACAGAGCATGTGCCTGTTCAGTTTATGAACATGTTCCTGTTCCAGTTTATGAACCCTCCCTTCCTGCTCCCTTGCTGCTGCTGTTCTTTTTGCATGGCCTGGAGAAACAAGTTGGCTGTACTGTTTGCACACATGCTCATAAGGAGTATCACACAACTTAGTAGTGGTGTTTGTGCAACTTCTGGTAGTGCTCACCTGGAGTCACACACACCTGGAAGCTGCTTGTTTGTGAGTCAAAACACCAGATCCGTGGTCGTTGGAGATCTCCAGGCTGTGAGTGACCCACATAGGCAGGACAGTGCAGATACAATAGCACAGATTTGTCAAGATGGGTGAAATGTTTGAAAAAAAAACTGCTTTGTGTTATAAAATCATTCATCTCTTTGAAGAACAATAATCAATTACTGTACAAAAAAATATGCAATACATAAGGAAAAAGGGATAGGAAAGTGTTGCAGGACTCCTCTGCATCTGCTCTGAATTGCCTCCTGCAAATCACTTTGTAAGTAAGGGGGGTAGTCTAAATGTGGCAGTTTATCTGACCATGTATGCTGTATTAGCTGGTATAAATATTACCTCATGCTACCACAATCATCATGGGACTAGCTAGATCTTACCAGCATATTTGCCTGGCCTAAGTAATTAGACCAGAGAGAAATGCTGTTTGCCTCCAAGCAAGCAAGCAAGCATGGCTCTCTGATAACTCAAAAGCAACTAAAATACAAAACTACCGTGAAGTAGACGAGACTTGTGAAGGCTTGGAGAAATATTTAACTGGCATTAGTGTTAGTTGTTGGTACAGAGACATGCCATCTCAGAAACCCCTTCACTACCCTACAAAGGCTTTTCCAGGTAGATCTTGGCTCAAGACATTAGCATATAAAAAGACATTAGGTGAGGTGCTGGGAGAAATTACCTGAGGGCATTTGACCCTCCCTGCCAGGGAAGTTACATTTAGCTTACAGCTCCTCCCAGCTCTGCAAGGAGGCTTTGAATTAGCTCTGGGTCCTTGTAAACAGCCAGAAGGCCTCCTGAAGTTGCTACATTTCTATAGAGCTGTTTTTCTGTTTTCATCTCTAGATAGCCCAGCCCAGAATGGGCTGGGTGGGGAGTTTGGGCGGATTTCTAGCTATAAAATAAGCTGCAAGAAGAAAGAAGCTCTCTTTTTTTTCCTCCTTTTGCCATTTCAGCTTCCCTTGGTGTTTTGCTTCTCCGTCCCTCTCCATTCTCTGTTGGGCCTCAACACGTGGTGGCAGCCATCTTGGCCTACACCTGGCTGGGGCCTAGCTGGGAACCCAGAGTCCAGAGGTTTTCCCTGCTCTTGGATTGTATATTGGAACCTGTAATAGTAAAGCCCTTTTAAAACTGCATCGGATTCCTGAGTCTTCATCCATTCCCGCTGGCTTCAGAGGTAGAAGGGAACTTCGCTTCCCTGCACCATTGGGGACCCGCGGTGTTCCTGACAGGAAAGCATATGAGTAAACAGATTCAAGGAAACCAATTCTTTTTTTTTTTTTTTTTTGCTTTTTTGGGTTATACCCAGCATTGCTCAGGGGTTACTCCTGGCTCTGCACTCAGGAAATACTCCTGGCGGTGCTCTGGGGATCATATGGGATGCCGGAGATCGAACCCGGGCCGGCACAGGTAGGCCACGTGCAAGGCAAACGCCTTACCCGCTGGACTATCACTCCGCCCCAAGGAAACCAATTCTTAAAAAAAAGAAAGAAAGAATCAAATAGGAGAAATGGAGGTACAGTAAAGTGGGTAGGGTGCTTGCCTTTCACATGCCCACTCAATTTGATCCGGGTATCCCAATCCCATCCATATGGTTGCCTGAGTCCCTCCAGACATGCCTGAGCAGAGTCAGTAAAAAGCCCTGAACACAGCTGAGTGTGGCCCAAACAAACAAAAGTATTTATATAAGTTTATATACATTTTATTTATGTATATATAAATATATATTATTTATATTTTTTTGAGAAAGGTGTTTTGAGGGTGTTGTGTGGAGGGGAATGGGAATATATCTGACGATGTTCAGGGTATTCTCATGACACAGTGCTTCCCATGCTGTGGAATGAGAACGGAACCCAGACTCCTGTGTGCCAAGCCTCACACAAAGTGTGTGTTATCACTGAACCACATCCCTGGTTTCAGATCTTGAAAGCCTTGAAACAACTTTTTTTCCGGCCACCTGCCCCTCAAGGTGTTGCAGGTGTGGCTGTGGTGCCGGCTGCATCAGCAGGTGGTAGACAGGAGACAGGCTTGTCTACACCCCCAGGGCTCTGCCCCATGGGCCCCTGGATGGTGGATGGACTGACATAAGAAAATACTGGGCCCCCTGGGATGAACCCAGAGCCACGGCAGAGCCTGGCAAGCTACCTGTGGTGTATTCGATATGCCAAAAACAGTAACAATAATGAACTGGACAAGGGATAGACCAGACGCACAGCATGCTGCCTGGCCCACATGGAGCAGCCCATGGAGTCTCTGAGGAATTGGCTTGTCCCTGGGTGAGACCAAAGTAACTCCTAGGGTAAAGCAGTCATGTGGGGGAAGCCACGCTGGCCAGAATTGTAGCAGGGATTTTGGGTTCCTCCCTCTCCATGCCGGTGGGCGTGGCTACAGGCTCACAGCCTCCACAGCCAGATGAACCAGACAAGGGACAGACCAGACACACAGTTGTGCTGCTGCCCAGCCCATGTGGAGCAGCCCATGGAGTCTCAGGAATCGGCTCATCCCAGGCAGAGCTCAAAGTAGCTCCTAGGGTAAAGCAGTCATGTGGGAGGAAGCCACGCTGGCCAGAATTGGAACAGGGATTTGGATTCCTCCCTCTCCATTCCGGTGGGTGTGACTACGGGCTTGCAGCCTCTGCATCCAGATGAACCAGACAAGGGACAGGCCAGATGCACAGCTGTGACAGTGCGCAGCCACGCAAGAGGCTTAGTTAGATAACAATGTAGGCAAGGACCAGGTCCTTCCCAGGCTCTTTCACATTTGTACACCATAATGATCATTGTAGTTGTAACAAACTAGGGAGGTTGATGGGGAATTAGAAACTATAATGTCACACTAGAACTCACTACTGAATATACACATAGATACTTGCATCATAAACCGTAAGGCAAGTCATAAAGTGTAAGAGAAGAGAAAGAGAAATAGAGATAGAAAGATAAGGTGTCTGCTATAGGGGCAGGCTGGAGTTGGGTGGAAGGAAGCGTTGGGCCATTGGTGGTGGGAGTGAGGCACTGTTGGAGGGCTGGGTGCTGGAACATTGTATGACAGAGACCCAATTACATTCTTGTAATCGTGTACCTCATGATGGTATAATAAAAAATTTTTTAAAAGAAACTTTTTTCTTGGTGCAGGGATCAAACCCAGGATCAAAGTACATGTTAGGTCATCAGAACCCATCCAGGAGAGATGCTGATCTCAAGACCAGATTAACAGAGTAGCCGAATTCAAGCCCAGGTAGGCGGCCCTTGGAGGCAGAAGTCAACAGGCATTCGTGAGATGGAGCTTGGGCCACCCCTTCCCATCTCTGACTCATCCTAGAGGCCCGGTGGCCCTGCCCATGAACTGCCCCAGGGTGACCAGCCATATCATGCAGAGACTCAGATACAATGGGGAGAGCTGCCATTCAACACTCCCCAAGTCGTGTGGCTGCTTTGCGGCATCAAACTAGTGGAACCAATCATGTCCTAGAATATACTACAATCCACAATGTGTAAGAAAGGGAAGTGAGAAGGAGAGAGAGAGAGAGAGAGAGAGAGAGAGAGAGAGAGAGAGAGAGAGAGAGAGAGAGAGAGAGAAGGAGAGAAAGGAGATACAGAACCTGCCATAGAGGCAGGCTGGGGGAGGGGGAGAGAGGTGGGGATATTGGTGATGGGAGATGGGCATGGGTGGAGGGATGGGTGTTGGAACACTGTAGAACCAAAACTCAAACATTAGCATCTTGTAATTGCATATCTAGAGGTGGTATAATAAAATAATTTTTAAAAAATAATAAAAATTTAAAAATATATAAAATCTGCTTATAATAGTAAGACTAAATTTTAAAAAAACATGCATGCTAGGTGGGGATCTACTCACAGGAAAATCCTTGAATTATGACAAGCTTTTTTTTTTTTTTTTTTGCTTTTTGTGTCTCACCTGTTGATGCTCAGGGGTTACTACTGGCTCTGCATCCCCTGGCAGTGTTTAGGGATCCATTCAGGATGCCAGGGATAGAACCTGAGTCAGCTGTGCGCAAGGCAAACACCCACCCACTGTAGTATCAAACAAGCATTGTTAAGTAAACTATGGCATCAGTTTCTCTGTAGGTTCTAAAAAATCTTACAAGTCATGGTAACAAATACTTTGTGTCATATGCCTTCAACAGCTCAATAAGAATTCTCTAGAAATACAAATTTTAGATCATTAAATAGTTGGGATATCTATCAAATTCAAGAAAATGAATAAACAGTACAAAATTTTTAGTGCAAAAATGAATAAATAAAAAGTCTTGTATTTATTTTGTTAATCATTGAGTGTTTGGAAATATAGTTTTGTGTGTGCTTTTAATTTTTTCAGATTAACCCAAAAGTTTTAGATTAACACAAAGTGACAAAATCCCAATACATTCTTCAGTGTACATGCATGATATATTCATAATAAGAGATTCTCTGGTGTTCAGATACTTTTCTCTTTTTTTGGCAGTACAGGAATCACATGCAGGGCTTCTCACACACTAAGCCAAGTGCTCTCCCACTGGGTTAACTCAAACCCTTCCACCATCTTTATTCGCCTTTTTAAGTTCACTAAAATCATATATATCTCTTAAAAAGTGCCCTTACCTTTTGTGCTAAAAAATAAGGCAGTTTCCAAATATATAATTCCTACTATAGTCTAGAAAAAAAGTAACAAATCTACCAAATAGATTAAAAACTAATCAGCAGAATAACTGAAAAAAATATGTATGAGAAACACCATAAGCAAGGCTTACTCAATTTTACATGTGTCTATCTTGTTTATTTCTCCCCAGGAGTGTAAGCTGTTCAAGAGTTCAAGTGGTTGCATAAAGAAGACACTAAATAAGTAGTAGTTGAATAAATGTGAACTCAAACTGGAGATATACCTCAGTGGCACAGCATATACTTTGCATGTATGAGGACCTGGGATTGATCTCCAAAACCAATAATAATAATTATTATTAGTATTGCCTTCCTCAAACTCAAATAACTACTTCTAGCAAATTCCAGGAAGCAACTGGCTCTGAAGTCTGATCATCCCTGTCTCTGGGGAAATCAAAATCAAGGTTTGATTGTAATCTCTTTCATTAAAAGATGTTATCATCTGGCACCCTTGAACACACAGAATTCAGTGAATTCTTGACATTTTTCTCAGAATTTTTTAAGGCACTTCAGGCACTCTCAATTTCATTGACACAGTGAATTTATTCTAGTGATCAAGCTCTGTTTTTTGAAAGAATTTTTATGGACACAGCTGAAATATCTGGCATACTGTTGGTTGTCTTTCATGCCTTTCACTTTTAATTATGGTAAGTAGGTCTCTACTATGACATCAAATTCTTGCTGGCTGCTGTGTCCTCATTCTCTTGCTTTGAGTCGCACCCATCTCCATGGTAAAAAAAAAAAAAAAAGGAGCTAGGCCCAGTGCTAAGTGCACAGTCCAAGAACTTGTTGTCTGTTGAAACACACTTGCTCTAATCCTCACCCTATGCACACCCAAGGTAGTGAGAAATTAGTTAGTGTTAACTGTTGCTCTTAGAAGATCATTTCTTTAGTTTTGCTGAGAGTCCAGTTGGTTGAGTCGCATTATGATCAAGCTGTTGAGTTTCTTAAGATCATCTATGTCGTTTTTCTCAGCTGTGAGTCTTCTTGATACATCATCCATCTGGTTTCCAGTTTGAACTTCAAAATGGAAAACAGATCACGGGGCATTAGTTTCAAGCAGAGTCCATTGGAAGTCCTTCTTTAAAAATCTCCTGCTCCAGAACCCGAGGGGGAAAACTGTTGAAGGCTAAAAACTCCTATCAGATAAATTGTTCTTTTTCACAAGACTTGTGCCAGCCTAGACTTTATCTGGCTGCTGGCAAAAATTTTGCTTGAGAGTTACCAAGGGAACCAACCAACATGCCTAATTATCCCCAGAGAAACAACTAGAATGCCTCAAATTGAGATACATTCCCAGAAAAGTGTTATGTTCCTCATTTTAGAAACGAGTTGAGTTTGTTTGTTTTATTGGCTTTTTTTTTTTGTGGTGTGAGGGTGGGGAGGGGTGGGGTGTATGTGTGTTTTAATCCTAATATATTTTGGTATAACACTGCTGGCCTACCATGAATATGTAATAATTCCCCCTCAGGCCACCCTAAGAGCAGAAGGACAGCATTTTCCAAATAGAGAACCTGGTAATAGAATCATCTGGGGAATTTTGAGGAAATTTATCAAACTTAAAATGTCTAATAAATGTAGCTCACACCCCCAATAAGAAATAGTGCTTGGTCTGTATTTGACCTTCTTATCCATTTCATTTTAGGTAAGTTTTCTTCCAAATTATCTTTCTGGAACTGATAACATTGCTAACATGCTCCTGGACTTAGCTGATAAGCTCAAATGGGAGCTAAACTAGATATTAGAACTTCCCCTTCCAGCCCTGGGAGAATATACATATATATATATATATATATATATATATATATATATATACACACTAAGCATCCAGAGCTGCTCCTTCCCATGATGAAAACTTTGCATTAGCAAGTAAAATACAAGACATGTGAAAATATCTGAATTCTGCTTTGCTGCAGAATGAGACAGAAATCACTTTTGGAGATAAGTGTGAAACGACATAAATTTATACATGTGACATCTTTTTGTCCTCTAAGGGATGTCTATCATGAGTGAAACAGAAGAAAATAGTAGTCACACCCGTTTCATTCTATTCCCATTGGTTTCCAAGTTAAATGGAAAGAAGGAAGGAAGGAAGGAAGGAAGGAAGGAAGGAAGGAAGGAAGGAAGGAAGGAAGGAAGGAAGGAAGGAAGGAAGGAAGGAAGGAAGGAAGGAAGGAAGGAAGGAAGGAAGGAAGGAAGGAAGGAAGGAAGGAAGGAAGGAAGGAAGGAGGAAGGAAGGAAGGAAGGAAGGAAGGAAGGAAAGAAGGAAGGAAAGAAGGAAGGAAGGAAGGAAGGAAGGAAGGAAGGAAGGAGGAAGGAAGGAAGGAAGGAAGGAAGGAAGGAAGGAAGGAAGGAAGGAAGGAAGGAAGGAAGGAAGGAAGGAAGGAAAGAAGGAAGGAAGGAAGGAGGGAAGAAGGGAAGGAGGGAAGGAGGGAAAGAGGGAAAGAGGAAAGGAGGGAAGGAGGGAGGGGAGGGAGGGAGGGAAGGAGGGAAGGAGGGAGGGAGGGAGGGAGGAGGGAGGGAAGGAGGGAAGGAGGGAGGGAGGGAGGAAGGAAGGAAGGAGGGAAGAAGGGAGGGAAGGAGGGAGGGAGGAAGGGAGGGAGGGAGGGAGGCAGGGAGGGTGGAAGGAAGGGAAAAAGAACAAAAAAAGAAGAGTGGAGGAGAGAAAATATATATACTAAGCTGCCTCCTGGAAATTCATAAGCAGTGAAAGACACTTTAAGTATTACTTAATCCAGTAACTCTCAAACTCATAGAATTACCACCATTTTTTTTCCAAACTTAAGGTAACAGTAATATCCCAGGCACATAGAATTATCTGTAACATTCTCTGGACAGTTACTTCCTGGGCCAGAATAAATAGTCAAAGTAATCCATCATAAGGCTAATAGTTTGCTGAGAATGTAATGAAATAAAAGTATTGGTTTTCTAAACATAAAAAAGTCAGAGTTATAACGTGGGTTTGATTTCCAATGAGAGAGAGAGAGAGAGAGGAGAGGAGAGCACGCGCATGGAAACACACAATGCCAGAATTATAAAGAATGCGAGTTCTGCACTGCAGTTAAAAGGATACAAATTTGCATTTCTGTTGAAAGCAAGGTTTTCTTGTTAAAGATGAGCATAAATCAGGCCCATTCATAACTGTCAGTGGCAACTATCGTATTACACTGGATTAGTTGGATTAGGGTTTGTCTGAAAGGCCCAGGCAACCTTTATTCTTACTTCTGTTTAGGGGAACTCTGGAGGTCGAGCTCTCAGGTGTTCACTCCCAGCTTTGCCTCTGATTAGCCAGGTACACATTGAATGGTAAATAGAGTGGGCCTAGTCTTTCATTAGGAAAACAAATATATCAAACACTATCCTAAGGGGTAGAGAAGATTTAAATAAAGAATTTAGTGTTGGAGCCATCCGAACAGCAAGCCTGGCAAGCTGCTCGTGTAGTGTTTGATATGCCAAATACCAGTAACATTTATATTAGGTCATTCCTGTGACCTAATATAATGGTTTGAGGCTCTTTATGTTCCTGGAGCAAGCGGATGCCTTTGGGTTCTACTAGCATGAGACAGGACATATGGAGATATTACTGGTGCCCGCACTAGCAAATAGATGATGAACGGGAAGATAATGATAGTGATAGATAGTGATAGTGTTGGGGCCAGAGAGGTAGTATGGTGAGTA
>JAJIBD010004195.1:100000-188605 GCA_021461705.1 Cryptotis parvus
TTCCTGAGCACAGAGCCAAGAGTAAGCTCCTCAGCACAGCCAAGTGTGGCTCAAAACAAAAGAAAAGAAGTCTCAAGAAAACAAAATTTCAAGGTCTATGAAAGTGCTTTCTTGTCCGCGATTATCTCTTTTCAAAAACAAATCGAGTGATAGGATATTTTTGGTTGGGAAAGTACATTGAACACACTCTAGACTATCATTTGCATGAATGAGGACCCTGCCGCTCAGGGCAAATGTCGGCTATCCTACTTTAGCCAGTGGCAGCACTAGAATCAGCCCTTTTGCTTGAGTTGCCCTGTGCTCCTTATTTCCCCACAGTCCCTTCCAAATCCTCTCTCAGGATTCAGTTCAGGCCTGACCGCCTCTAAAAATCCACCTGTCTTTCCTTTGTTCATGGGTTAGAAGGATCTTACACATTCTATCAAACCAGCCATAATATGTTCTTGCATTTGTTGCTCGTACCATAGGCCTCCCCCACACTGAAAATTACTTTTTGTGTATTTGCTTGTTTGCTTGTTTGTATTTTGGGGCCACACCTGGCTGGGCTCAGGGCTTACTCCTAGCTCTGTTCTTAGGAATCACTCTTGGCAGTGCTTAAGGAACCAGAAGTGGTGCTGGGGATCAAAACACAGTCGCTGCCAAGCAGGGCAAGCACCTTACCTGCTGCACTAGCTCTCTGAACCCTAGACTAAAACTTCTTTAGGGTAGGCACCAATTCTAATCCTCAGATGCCCAGTGCCAGGTTTGAACACTAAAATATTTTGTTGGTTTGGTTTGGTTTTTTGGACCACACCCAGTGATGCACAGGTGTTATACCTGGCTCTGCACTCAGGAATCACTCCTGGCAATGCTCAGGGGACCATACCAAATGCCAGGAAAAGAGCCCGAGTTGGCCACTTGTAAGACAACTATTAGCCACTGAACTTATCTCTCCAGTTCTGGAACACCTAAAATATTTTATTTGGGATCTAAATCTTACAATTTTCCAGAGCATTTGTGGCAGCAAGTTATAAGCGTACTGACTAAAAAATGAAACAGGGCAAAAAATCTTCACATGATTGGACTGAACTTGTGGTTCACTGGTACAGGACATGCCCTCATGGATGAGATCCTGGGTTTGATCTCTAGCCCAACTGAAAAAAAAAACCCAAAATTCAAATGCTATCTGTCTGAACTTTAAAGTCAGTGCAGTAGACTTAAGCTTGACAAAATGTCACTGCTCACAATTTTCTTCTTGTTAACAACTAAGAGTTTTCCTTTAGTACACACCAGATGGAGACAGATATAATAGAAACCACATCAGAAAAAGAGGAAAGTCTGTGAGCACCAATAGAAAAGCTGAACAGAGATATTTATCACTGACTAAACAACTAAACTGGACTCTAAAATAATAAAGTCTAACAAAACAACAATTTCCTGTGGATTCCATAAAGTTCCTAGCACAAAACATATTTTCAAGGGCTGGGATGTAGTTCAAGGACAGAGCACATGCCTTGCAAGCTGAGAACTGGCTTCAATTCCTGGCATTACAAAAATAAAATAAAAAAAGATCAAAATATACTTCCATATTCTAGCAAAGAAAAACAATGAGATCACTAGCCAAATCTTTTTAAGGTTAAAGCATGAGTATTGCATTTACCCTGAAACATTTATGAATAAGAACATACCACTTCCTAGGTTTTATGGCAAGATGCTACAGAAGCACATGAAGTATTGATGTTCCTAAATTCCAGATAAATGCCAATGAGATTGATAAGTGAATTATTTGAAGTGTCCCCAACATCCCTGCAAAAAAAAGTAGCATGAAGTAAAGGAGATCAATCAAATCTTACCCTTATACTTTGAAAGCCAAGGCCAGATGTGTCAGCTAACATATAGTCACAGATTTCTAAAGTATTCATTTAGAAATATTTATATGCTATAGCTATATGTTATAATTTCTTTATGCTCTATTATCCTAAATACAAATATTTGTATAATAAAATTTGTACGTGCCACACACATCATAGGCTCATCCTGCCAAAGACGTTTCTATTTCAGGCATGGTAACTGATATAAGGTTCATTTTGGGATCACTGACTTAATGTCCGTGAGCCTTAGCTTCCTTTTCAGCAATGTAATTGCCATCACTTAATCTCACACTGAGGCATAATCAACATTTACACAGTAGAGGACTTGCTAGACAATTGTAGCCAGAAAAACTGACTTAAGACAGTGCAGCTAATAAAATCTCCAAATTACTGGCCCTGCTACTGACTCAAAAGGTGACTCAAAGCATCAAATCCAAAAGCACCAAGAAAATAACTTATAGTGAGCTACAAATTGCCTTGCAAGGAAATGTCTTCCATAGGGAGAAGTCACATGGAGCTAGAGATTATTTCAATGTTTTCTTCGGTTCCGTGCAATGGGCAAAATGAAGAATAGAAAAACGGAGTTGAATGAGGTAGAGAAAGCCAACAAATGACAGCAAGTCAAGTCACCCGACCTAAAACCAGGCCCGCAGCTGTCAGCCTCCCAGTTGTTACTATCTTTGGCATCTCCTTCCTGAGGGCATCTTGGAGCAATCAGCAGGAGTGCAGAGCCCAAAGCGTTGCTAAATTCTGCATCCCACTGACTCAACCCTAGTCCCATGCACAAATATCTCACTAACTAATACTGCTCAAGCAGCATCCTTCTGACAGATCCATGTCTGATAGCTGGAGCTGAAAAACGTAAGTAACTCTCTATTTCCTTAGTTTAGATGAATGCTAGCTAGCAGCTGATTTTTTTTTTCTGTTAAGAACTCCTTGACTACCTATAAAGAGCCCCTAACAAATGAAGCAAGCTCTCTATGAAAAACAGCTTTGCTTTATAATTTTTACCCCATAGGTATTTGGTACAAAATGACAGAAGTTATCCATGCCAGTGTTGCTTGTCACAAGATCAGAATTGTTGGAATAGGCTTAATTCAAAGCTACTGGGAGGCTTTATTAGGTGACTCATGGTAATTTGTTCTTTAATTTCATTTCAGATTCAGTGCCTCTTCACATTCAGGAAACAATTTTTAAAATCAAGCCTAAATCAATTATATTAAAAGTTAAAAACACAAAACACATGCTCCAGGATGCATCCGCAACTCGAGTCAGAATCCAGTCTTGGTAGAGAGTAATAACATGCAAATTACTTACAAAAATGTGAGCTTCGCCTGCCCGGTTGCCAAGGGAAACAAAATCAGCTTTTTAGAAGCAACTATAATAAAACTTTGTACAAAGGTAGTTCTTTTCTGTCTTCCTTCAGCACAAAGCCACCTCTACTGGGCCTATTGACTCCAGCATGTACCTGTTGGTCTATATTTAGTGTTAATTCACTAAGTCGTATAAGATCCCAAATGCAGATTTTTTTAATAATGTCTAAGGTTTTTAGTAAATATGCTATTGAAACTACGATGTGGGAAGGGGAACAAAGACCCTCTTCTGATTCAGCTGTGACTGATGCGTTTGTAATTGGATAGGAGCTAATGTCCTTATTTGGCCAAGGCCACTGTCAGCTGTCACATTTCTAGGACTTTTGCCATGGAATGCTCCCATATATAAATATCCTGGCATCAGCTCAAGCTGCCACCTGACAACTAACTTGCACAGGACTTCGGAGCAACCAGAGAATGGGAAAACACAAGGACAGACTAAGGGACTGACACTGTAACTCAGGGTTTCCAGAAGCTCCCCATCCACCGACGTGTGGCTAACGAAAGAGATGACCTTTGTCTACTCTGCTTTCTTTAGTCTTCAAAAGTTTCATTTTTTTGAGCTTATATTTATCTGCCTTTGCCAGGTACGTCAGTCTTTCTCTTACGGGGTTCCATCACATAACTGCCAGGGAGCTTCTGCCCTCTGGTGTACATAAAAGAGGTTACAGTGAGGAGGACACCTGAACTCCCCAAAGCCCTTGATCCTCAAATCCTAAACAGAAAGGGAAAACTATTGCGGCAGGAGACTAAGGATTAGGTGGTAAACTGACACACAGGCCTGTCAAATCCTCTCCTCTGCCATGATTAAATGAACATTATTCATCCTGGAAGCATGTAATTGACATGTAGTCAATTAAAAATGGTTGCTTTGGTCAAGAGAGAAAACACACAGGTTAAAGTGTCTGCTTTGCATGTGAATGACCCAGGTTCAATCCCAAGGACTGCATATGGTGCTCCAAGAACCATCCGGGTCACCCTGTGCAGAAAACCAGAGACAGACCCTGAGCACTCTAGGGTGTGGCCCAAGTCCCACCCTTCACCAGAAAGGAGAAAAAAAAAAGAAAGGAAGAAAGAGAACAAAAGCGAAAGACTGGGGCCAAAGCAGTAGTACAGCAGGTAAGGCATTTGCCTTGCATGCGGACGACCCGGTTCAATCCCCAGCATTCCATATGTTGAGTAGTTCTTGAGAAACGAGCCAGGAGTAACCCCTGAGCATCGCCAGGTGTGACCAAAAAGAAAGAGAGAGAAAGAGAGAGAGAGAGAGAGAGAGAGAGAGAGAGAGAGAAACAAAGAAAAAGAAAGAAAAGGAAATAGTTGTTTCACAAAATTTTCTTGTTTATACTCAGTATGGATTACACCTTACTGTAGGAGAAAATAGCTGTCATTTTCTTTGGATTCTTCTATGTCTGAGGAATAATACATGAAGCCAATATAATTTGTAACGGTTTCCTCAAATTCACATTAAGAATATCAGATGCTATGAAAAACATCTTTCTAAAAAGCGTTACTTTTTTTTTCCCCCAACATTGTGCCCAAGTTTTTGCTTTTTGTTTTATTTTTGTCTAGGGGCAGCATAAAGCAGGATTTGGGGGCTACTCCCAGTTCTATTGGTGGGGAGATAGGGACCACACGGTGCCAGAGATGGAACCCAGGCCTCCCACTGCAAATCAACACATTCAACCCTTTGAGCTAGCTCTCTGGTCTGTTGCCCAGTTTTAAAATATAATCATTTCCCAACTACCTGGCCTGTCTACAAGATCTATTCTTCCCTTTTTTTTTGGCATTATCAAAAAAAAAATCTATCTTTGCAGAAAATAATAAAATAGCCTCTTTTTTTATAACCCTGTCAAAGATTAATTCCCCTCAATGATGGGGGGAAAAAGGAGACTAAGAAACTTTATGTAACTCAGATTCTAAGTGATAAAGCTGAAAGATCTGAACCTAAAACACATCAAAGTTTAAATTCAAGGGTCCAGAGAGATGGCTCAATGTGCTGAGCCTAGTTTTCTGAATGAGGGATCATTAAAGATTCTTTCAATTCAGCAAGATTAACCAAGAACTATGGAGTGAGCTCTTTCCCATTCAACGAACTCACTCCCAGTAGTCTGGTCTAGCAATTGGTCATCAAGTTTATGAATAAATAGGCCTTTGTCTATAAATTTAATATGCAAAGTTATGTTCGTTATCTACTCTTCCTCCCCAAACTCCAGTCATAAAGGACAAAACCCATAAAAGAATGTCCCCCCAGCACTACTAGGTGCAGCCCTCGAAACCTCTGACCATCACCAGGTGACTGGTGACCTCTGCAACAACTAATATTGCTTTGGTGCTCCTGAGAACCTTTGGACCCAAGCAGTGCTACAACCACAGGCTCATGTGCTAAATTGCCCAGCATGGATGACTATTAGGTGGCTCCAGAGCCTCAGAGGAGGACTTCTTAGGAGGCCCGCCATCAATCCCTGCCCTTCGGGAAAAAAATTGACAAAAATGATCAGAACAAAGCTAAACAAGATTTAAACCAGCACATATTTGTACATTCAGTATTTCCATCTCTATATTGACTACAGGCTTGTCTATACCTCCAGGGCTCTGCCCCGTGGGCCCTGGATGGTTGATGATCTGACACAGAAAAAAGACTGGACCCTGGGATGAACCCAGAGCCACGGCAGAGCCTGGCAAGCTACCCGTGTATTCGATATGCCAAAACCAATAACAATAATGGACCTCATTCCCAATGAATGGAGACATTACTGGTGCCTGCTTGAGCAAATCAATGAACAACAGGAACACAAGTGACAAGTGACTGACTACAAAGTTGTCCCAAATGGTTGGGACACACTCCAGCAGACCCATGGCTGGCCATGCACAACTGAGGCAGACTCAGAAACTAGAAGCAAAGCATAGAGTTAAATACAAATGGGCAGTTTAATTTTAGTTAAGCATGAAAAGCAATAGAAAGACTGAAGCATAGTTACAGAAGTCTCTCCATAATAAAAATACATGAGTGGGCCAGAGAGATAAGACACACAGCTTTGCACATGGCAGAACTTGATTCTATCCAGCACTAAATATGGTCCCCAAGTACCTCCAGTAGTGATCCCTGTGCACAGAGTCAGGAGCAAGCCCTGAGCACTGCTGGGTGTGCCCAAGCCCCCCAATCCTTAAAGGAAAAAAAGACCAGACATAAAATCCAAACTCCTAATCTCTCATAGAGTTCCACATCAAAAGAAAATGTGTCAATGTATTAAGGGTGATCAAGAATTTTAAGATATTTTGCAGAATGCAATATTACACTATTTTATAGCAAGAGAAATGGCAATTCTAAGGGAAAAGGAAAACCAAAGAAACAAACCAAACACTAAACCTCAGATATCACAACTGTTTGGTTAGAATAGAGCAATGCTTCAAAATGCCTAATTCAATTTTATAACCTAGAATTTTATATACAGTCATACTATCACTCAGACACATAGTTCCGAATAACCAAGCCTCTGTGCCATTTCCAGAGCTACTGAAGAACTGTTTCACTTTAACAAAAAATCAAGACACAAGGCTCTCATCCTGACATGTGGATTTCAGGGGGAAAAAATCCCAGGATGAAGTCTGAGGAAACTGCTGTATATTGCAAGAGAGTCAGACTGAAACAAGCTCTCTTCGGGGCTGCGTGAGTCAAGGATGACTCCAACATATCCCACAACACACAGTGCAACAATGGGTACAATCACTGTGATCCTATGTCCCAGTACACGGACCCTGGTGAGCACAATCAAGTGTGTAACCCTGCTAGCACTGCAAACAAGTGCAAGAGCACTGAATATTGTGATGGTGGCGGTGAAGAGATAGCTCAATGGGCTGAACACGGGCTTTCTGTGTGGAGGAACAGACTTGATCCTCAGCATTGCCTAGTCTCTCAGAAGACCCTGAGCCCCACCAGGTAAAGCACTCCCCCACCAAAAAAAAGTAAAATGGGGGTGGGGGGAGTAAATGGAAATGCAAACATAACATTCAAGAATGAACATGAAAATGCGTTCACTTATAATTGTTTTATTTATTTATTTATTTATTTATTTATTTATTTTTGCCTTTTTGGGTCACACCCGACAATGCTCAGGGGTTTCTCCTGGCTCTGCACTCAGGAATTACTCCTGGCGGTGCTCGGGGACCATATGGGATGCCGGGGGATTGAACCTGGGATCTGCATGGGCCGGCCGCATGCAAGGTAAATGCCCTACCCACTGGACTATCACTCTGGCCCCAATAGTTTTATTTTTAAAAGGAGAATTAGAAAAGTCAAATGGCAGACATCTTCATCTACCCAATAGGAATAGGATAGCTAAGCTAATGAACTGACAAATAACTATACACATCGATGCATACTCCCATACATTTTGAAACCAAGGTGCTAGCAAAAAAACTGAAGACTACATCCTAGGATAGGATTGAGGAAGGAGAAAGGGCAGTCTCTTTTCTTCAAAATCTTAAAATACTTTAAAAATCATTTATATTTAAATCTACATTGAGGTTTTAGGTAATAACACCATGAATGGTCCTGACCCACCTACCTAGGAGTAGCAACAACACACAAACAAAAAAAATTCCAGATTCTGAGTGTTTGTACTCCTCTTAACAGCCAAGCGAACTCTATAAGGGAGCCAATGATTTACAACTAAGGGGCACATCAGATCATGCAGTTATTAAAGCAATTGAGAGGAATGTTGGTATGGGGAAGATGCCTTTAATTTGGCATTTCTCCCTACAATTTATATGCTTCCCTAGTCAACATTTTCCACATTAATATCAAATAATGTGCAAATTCTTTTTTGGGAAGAGGTGTTTGAGCCACACCCATCAGTACTCAGGGCTTACTCTTAGCTCTGTGCTCGAGGTTCATTCCTGGTGAGGTCCACAGTATAGGCAAAAGATTTTCCTGTACTTTGGGTTCTTGAGAATTGTATGGAAGATGTGCATACAAAACTTGGGAGAAGAAAAGTTAGTTTATTGTACAGATGGTTCCAGATCCCTCCCCAGATGTCTAGGCCTCCCCATTGCCAGTGAAAGATGTCCTGGTCCTGTCCCCAACGACTATCCTGTCCTGAGCCACATAATATACTTGCCTCCTGTGAACGATGCCACTGGTCCTGTCCCTGCGCTGCTCTCTCCCTGTGTGTGCTTTCCTGGAGGGGCACAGGTGCCCCGGGGGCCAGATCCCTGTGCTCTGCACCGTTGCTGGGTCTCCCAGGCATACCTCAAGTTACTGGTGCCTACTCCAGGTTTCCTACTCTCTGGCCACAGCGATGTGCCTGTAGGTGGGAGTCCTGGGTTCAGCACTTTTTCTCCTCCTGGGCTACAGGATCCTGCCTGAGTTGCGGTGTGCGGCCAAGCCCTGTCTGAATTCTGCTTGTCTGGCCCTGAGATGCCCGCCTGTAGTAAACCCTGATGTGGCGTGTTCAGCCCTACCTGACCTGGAGGTCCTGTGGAGAGAGGTGGGTCCAGGGAGTGCTTGTTCTGAGATAATGAAGGAGAGCGAGTCTCAGGTGGGCTTGCCCTAAGGGTCTTTTATCTGTAGCCAAATCCCACCCCTCCATCCCCATCTGCAACCTGGTTGGATACCTGTTTCAGGGACGGAGATTTAAAGTAACCTGCTGGAGTTACTTTAGGGTAGAGGTGTGGCTCTACTCCTCAACCTGCAGGTACAGTATCACATGGGGTAGATAGAACCTGGGTTGTTACATCACAAACAAGGAAAGCACCCCACCAGCTGTTCCATCCACCCCACCCCCAAATCATACAAAATTTAAATCAGATGTAGCTTAAACATAAAGCTTAATACAGATTCTAATGTACTGCCAAAATACTTTTCGTAGCTGAAAAAAAAATCTCAAAGGAGCCAGTGACAGTAAGGGGTTAAGGCAAAAGTGCTCTTCATCTTTGATCATCAGGGAGATGCAAATCAAAACAACAATGAGGTACCATCTCACCCCACAGAGACTGGCACACATCCAAAACAGCAAGAACCGGTGCTGGCGTGGATGTGGGGAAAAAGGGACTCTCATCCACTGCTGGTGGGAGTGCCGACTGGTCCAGCCCTTTTGGAAAACAATATGGACATTCCTCCGAAAGCTAGATATTGAGCTCCCATTTGATCCAGCAATAGCACTCCTGGGAATATACCCTAGAGACCGAAAAACACATAGCAGAAACACTATCTGTACTTCTTTATTCATCTCTGCGCTATTCACTATAGCTAGAATCTGGAAACGACCTAAATGCCCGAGAACAGAGGACTGGCTAAAGAAACTGTGGTTCATCTACACTATGGAATACTATGCGGCTGTCAGAAAGGATGAAATTATGAAATTTACCTGCAAATGGATGGACATGGAGTCTATCATGCTGAGTGAAATTAGTCAGAAGGAAAAGGACAGATATAGAATGACTGCATTCATTAATAGGATATAGATACAAGTGTTTTAATAAATATGGGAAATTGTAATGGCAGATTAAAACTCACCACTGAATATACACAAAGAGACTTAAGTGATTAACTCTAACTATCTGCAGGGCTAGCCACAATGTGTAAAATAAGAGGGAGAGAGATGCAGAGACAGAGAGAGAGATAGAGAGAGAAAGAGAGGAAACTGGGGTACCTGCTATTAAGGCGGGTGGGGGATGGGAGGGGAGGGGTACATTGGTGGTGGAAATGGGGCACTGGTGGAGGGATGGGTGCTGGAATACTGTATTACCAAGAACCAATTATGAACACCTTTGTAATTGTATGTTTCACGGTGGTAAATAAAAAAATTAAAAAAAAATAAATAAAAAAAGGAAAAAAAAAAAATGTTTTACATGGCGCTACCTCAATTCCCAGCACATGGTTTCCAAAACATTGCAGGATGTGCCTTGGAGGTCTTCCAGCATGAGATGTGGTGGGAGGGGTTCCTAATCACGGCTTAAGACAGTCCCCAACCCTGGCAACCCCTTATC
This sequence comes from Cryptotis parvus, assembly GCA_021461705.1. Taxonomy (NCBI): domain Eukaryota; kingdom Metazoa; phylum Chordata; class Mammalia; order Eulipotyphla; family Soricidae; genus Cryptotis; species Cryptotis parvus. Next base: position 110,211 of record JAJIBD010004195.1, read on the forward strand.
CCTGCACCGCCCCCAAAAAAAATATCTTGAGCTAGAGGTAGTAGCTCAAGAACACTTTGTATGCATGTAACTAACTGGAGCTTAGTATCGCCACACCCCCGCCCAAGTCCCATACATGCTCTCTGAGGATCACTGGGGTCATCGTCTGAGCAGAGCCAGGAGTACCTCCCACACCACCAGGTATAGGATCCAGATAACCAAAAAGCCAGAAGAGCAGCACATCTGAAATCAGAAACTCTTTTGTGGCAAAGCACCTGCCCTGCTAGCTGGAAGCTAACATTTCAATCCCAGCACTACCCCACTTGCTGAGCAATCTAAGCAGCACATTTATCTGTGATCCACAGGACCACTAAAGTACCCAACACACTGCCATCAACTGTGTAGGACCCTGGTCATCGTGGTAAAGAGGGGAAAAAGAAAAACCCATTAATTAGAATCCCAATAGATTGCTTTCTTTATCCGGCTCTATTTACTTTAGGGTTACAGAGAGCAGTGCTTAGGGGCGACTTCAGGGTTGGTACTTAGAAGTGTGGTGCCGGGCACAGAACACGTACCTACCCCAAACAAAGCAAGCACTCCGCTCTTTACCCACCCATTAGTCCCTGGCTTCATTATTTCAACTTCCTTCAGACGCATACTCCCTCCCCACCACACAAACCTACTAGAAAGAAGCACTTTGTGCATGAAAAGATCTTTATTCCAAAGAACACACAAGGTCTTAACACAGCAGATAAAATTAGTGTTTCGCTTGTGGTCAAATGCTAAGTGTTAACTCATCATGAAACTCCCAAAGTAGTACTGTAGTTGAAGATCTGATATGATTCCTTCTGTTGATCCCAGTGACAAAGTTATTAGGCTCATTTAAATGTAAAATTACATCTCCCAGAACTAGTTCCCCAAATTACTTGAGAACACATTTGTTAAAAAAACTTAAGTTTAGTAAGTTGTGTTAGATCTATTATCATCGTAACCACAGTGTTTAAGAACTTGAGCTGTGGCTAGTACTTTTCTCATGAAATTAAGGGAAATACCCGATTTTGCATTTATCATAAATAGAAAACAACCAAATATTATACTTTATTCATGTTTACTGATTATATTTACAGAGAATATTAAGTCATCATAACTCCCCATTTGAAATAGTTTACATTAAATTATAACCCCTTGCTTCAAAAACTACCTATATGTTGACCCAAGATAAAAATTGTTTTTAGCGTTTAAATACATTGTTACAAAAAATGAAATTAAAAAATTAAAAATTGGAAATTAGAAAGTAGTCTTCAAGTGCAGAAAATCTAGAAGAATTCTCCCACATCTGCTCTCTTATCTCGACATTTGCTTCGAGCTTTTGTTCGGGCTTTGAAAGCTGCAGAATTATACAAATGCTGAAATGAAAAGGAAAAAAAATTCATGTGTGCCACAGAGATTGGACATCTTGTCAAAACTTAATCATAAAGGGAGAAATGAACTAAGTGGTCTCTAGGGGCCATACTTTGCAATGGTCAGGGGGCCCTGTATATGGTGGAGGGGAGGTGGGTAGGACGGGGGATGCCAGGGCTCCAACAGGTGCCCACCCATGCCAGGCATTGCCCACCACTTGTGTCAGCTCTCCAGCCCTATCAACGCCTTAAATGCTTATGTATTACACCATAGGGGGCGAGGAGATTCTTCAAAGGCTGACTGAAGCAAGTACTTTGAATACAGGTGCCTAGTTTGAGTCCTGGAATTACATGGTTCTGAGCACTGTTGGAAGTGACCTTGGAGCACTATACCTAAGTAGCCCCCCTAAAATATTGCTGCCTATGGCCCCCAAACCTTACATAAAAAGAGTGAAAAACAGTAACACATATAACTAGTTCAAGGAAAACTAGGGTTAAAATGTGAACAAAATGTCCAATTAAACTAAGGAGAGAAAATGATAAAAGTTCCACTAAATATTAACTGAAGAAATTTTTAAACTAAGACCTAATTCCCTTAAATACATGTAACACCTACATGCGTTCATTCAGTAATGAAAACAATTAAGAATGAAAAATCATTATAAGGGGCTGGAGGTAGGGCATTTGCTTGCATGCAGCTGACCCAGGTTTGATCCCCAGCTCAGGTATGATCCCCGAACTCTGCCAGGAGTAATTCCTGAGCAAAGAGAGGCAGGAGTAACCCCTGATCATTGCCGCCAGGTATGACCCAAAAAGCAAAAAAAAAAAAAAAAAAAAAAATTATAATAGCTGTATAAGTTGACAATACTTATAACCTAACCCTGTGTTTCCACAAATCATTTTCAAGAAGACTCAAAATATACGAAAACATATTATATTAATTATAATAATTACTATATTAATTTTTAAATGCCCATCAATTACAAAGTTAAAAAAAGATTCACTACATTCTATAAAAATAATTGAACATGTCATACCCACTTAGATGGATAAGGACAGAAAATAATGAATCGTTTCTAATATAGAAGTTAGCACCCTCATACACTGCCATTGGGATTGTACAAAATACTGCAGTCACTCTGTAGAAATGTTCGGTGAATGCTTCAATTTTTATTTGGTTTTGGTAAAGTTTTGTTGTTGCTGCAGTTCTTTTGCACCACACCAAGGGGTAGATGGGGGTTATTCCCAGCTCAGGGGATAAGCTGTTAACGCCTGAAGCCAGGACTCCTGCATGCAAAGCATCTGCTCATCACCTTGAGCTATCTCTCCTGCCCTGCTGCCGAAAATTTAAACATAAATGACTACATAACCCATTAACTCCACTCCAAGGCATCTAGCTTGGTAACATAAAAAGATACTCTTGGCTTATTTTTTTCTTAGTTTTGGGGCCACAACGACTGTGCTTAGATCCGAGTCTATGCTCATGGGACCATATATGGTGCCAGGATCTATCTGGAGTCAGCCATGTTGCAATGCAAGAGCCTAAACCCTATACCCCTCTCCTGTCCCTAATAAGGCATTCAGAAAATAATTTTTGGAGCTACAAAAATGCTTATAACAGTATTATTCACAGGGCCCCAAAATATTAAAGCTTAATGACAAAACTATACCAAAAATGAATGGAAGCCAGGTGAAAACAATTTAAGAAAAAAAAGGTAAAGTTTTTTCATTAATACACATACTCCACCCCCAGCTCTTCTGCCTGAAACATTAAACTAACTAAAGCCCTACAGACACTGACAAAGCCAGTCGCCTGGCACAATAGAAGCCCCACTTCCACTGTGCTTTAATACACCTACCCTTTCAAATCGAGAAATCTTCATTGTCTTAAGTGTTGCAGCATCAAGCATCACGGGAGGTCCAAGTTCAAATACATTGCGAAGGAATTCATTTGACTTAAGGGAAAGAAAAAGGGAAGACTCAGTAACAGCAGCTATAAATGAAATCTAATGGATGTTACATGGACCCTATAAATATGACTTGGTCTCTCATTTTCTCTTTCAGTGTTTCATTCTGACCAAACCGGGTGGTGTTCAGGGAACATGCTGCCGGAGCTGCTGGAACTGAGATCCAAAAGCGAAGCGCATGCTCCAGCCCCATGAGCTCTTTGCCTGCCATTTTGTTTTTCACTCATGAAAATAAAGTTAAAATGTTCTCCAATGCCTCGAATCCAAGGATAGTTCCATCACGCTGTTTTCATTAAAAAATATCAGTAAGGGGCCGGGCAAAAAAGCACAGCAGGTAGGGCGTTTGTCTTGCACACGGCTGACCCAGGTTCAACCCCAGCATCCCATATGGTCCCCGAGCACTGCCAGGAGTGATTCCTGAGTGAAGAGCCAATAGTACCAAGAGTAAGTCCTGAGCATTGCTGGGTGTGCAACCCAAAAAGGAAAAAACAAAGATCAGTAAGACTTCTAGAACACCAAATAAAATCAAGGGAGATAGTATACGGTAGGGCGTTTGCCTTCTATGTATCCCATATGATGCCATAGCCTTGCCAGGAGTAATCCCTGAGTGCAGAGCCAGGAATAACCCCTGAACACAAACATGTGTGGCCCCAAATCCAAAATAAAGAGAATAAAAATCAAGTCTTATTCAATTTTGCTTTAAAAAAATTAAACCTACTTATTTGTATCACAATGAAAGCATTCTCTACATCCAATGAACTCAAAAGTCAATTAATATTGTTCCCTAATTTAAAAGTAAACACACAGACACATTTTCATGCACTTACCTGCAAATGGTATTGCATCCCTGATCCAAGAACCTCCTTAAAGGTGTCATACGTATGTTTTTTGACCCAGCAATCAATATACATTCTTTCAGGACCAAATTTAACTGTTTCAGTTGGAAAATCCCGTTCCTAGTAATAGAAGAAACAGAATTTTAAGGAAATTCAAATGGGGGCTGAAGCAATAGTACTGCAAGTAGGGTGTCTGTTTGCCTTCCACGTGGCCAAACCTTGTTCGATCCCTGGCATCCCATATGGATCCCCATTAACACCAGGAATATTACTGACTGCAGAGCCAGGAATAACCCCTGAGCATCAACAGATATGACCCCAAAAGTGAAATAAAAAAAGACAGAAAAGTAAATAGATTAAAAACATCATGAGGAGTTGCTACATGAACACAAATTTTGAAACAGATACAACTTGAGATGCGAAATCAATGTGGTATAGCTCATACCTGAGTTGTGAAAAAATACTCAATATATAAAAGTATAAAATGTTTAGTTGTTGACTGGAAAGCAAACCAAGATTGGATAAATATTACTGGCAAAACAGCACTGTGGCAAATGATTTCAGGAGTCACTTTAAAAAAAAAAGAGAGAGAGGAGACAGAACAATAGCACTGCGGGTAGGAAGCTTGCCTTGCCTGCAGCCAACATCCCATATGGTCCCTTGAGCCCACCTGGAGGATTCCTGAATTCAAAGTCAGGATTAACACCACTGGGTGTGATCCAAAAATCCAAACAGAGGGTATTTTTTCTTTTTTTGCTTTTTTGTGTCACACCCAGCAATGCTCAGGGGTTACTCCTGGCTCTGCACTCAAGAATTACTCCTGGCAGTGCTCCAGGGACTGTATGGGCAAACACAGGTCTCCCCACGAGCAAGGCAAATGCCCTCCCCACTGCACTATCTCTCCAGCCCCACAAGCCAGGTCTTTTAGTCATCTAGAATTGGTGGAAGGCAGGGAAGAAAAGAGATGGTATTGGGACGTTATTGCCTCACAAGCAAAGCAATTATGGAACAAATGGAACAAGGACCTAGGAAAGAAGGTAAAAGTAACTGGAATTAACCCACCTACCAAAACAGAGGAGAAAAATCAGTTATGTGGAAGGCTTCTGGGCTGAGCATATTATCAACAAAGGGCAGGAGTCATAGGACAGTGAATTTGGTGCATGCTATGCACACAGCTGATCCACCCAGTAGCATATATAGTTCCCTGAGCGTGCCCAGGAATGATCCCTGAGCAGAGACAGGACTAAGCACAGCTGGGTGTGGCCCCAATCCATCCCCTAAACCCACCATAAAAAAAGTAGAGGTAGCATCAATGTCTAAGATTTCAGAGGATCTAGGAAAGAAAATGACTATGGGGTACAGTAGACGGATCTCGGGACTCCACGGTGGCATGATGGCGCAGCACTAAGTATAAAATCATACTGGTGCTACTCCAAAACAGGTACATTTTTGTCAAAAAGAAGCAGCATTAAGGATAGTGGAGGGAGGGTCTCTAGTACTATGGTGATGGTTGGAAGTGTTGAGTAGGAGGCTATATTTTTTTTGTTATCTTTAGTTTGGGGGCGAATGGGGGGGCACACCTGGCAATGCAGAGGTTACTCCTGGCAGTGCTTGGAGGACCATATGGGATATCAGGACCAAACCATGTTGGCTGCATGCAAGGAAAACGCCCTACCCACCGTCCTATCGCTTTGGCACCAACAGTAACTGCACCAGCAGTAACTTTTTATACCGAAGCATGAACACTGACAGTATTCTAACCATGACACCTCAACTACAATAAACTTAAAAACTGCAACAACAACAAAAAAATTTCAGAGTTAAAGCAATTTTGCTAAAACAAATTTCTAAGGAGTGGGGTTGGGGTTGAGAGGGGAAAACAGTAAGTACAATGAAAATACTTGATCCCAGTAAATAAAGTTACAGTAAATACAGGACAGGATTTTCTACATGACTCTAAGTTATCCAAAATGGTACAGTAGAAGTTAAAAAAATTCTTCAATGAAAGAACTCAACGAGTGAGACCACATCAACTGTCTCATCTTCCTTACCCAATTTCTTTTCTGTCTCAGCAACGTATAAGAATCAACAAGTATGACCATATAAAAGAACATAAACTTTGGACTTTTGTGGATATGCCACTCAGTGTTTTGAGCCAATAATTCAACCTATGTGTGTTCCCTTGCCTACCAAGTGATCTATCCTCATAGCAGAGGCTTATCATTAAGTGAGACAGAGCATTAAAAAACTTAGTCAAGTCTGTTAGAGCAGCACCAAAAAAAAAAAAAGGAAAAAGAAAAATGATATTATTCTAGCAGTTCTAATTTTAGAAAACCTAAAAACCAAGAAAGAACAAGCATCCTTCCCTGCTTCTCATTCCTAAATCAGATTCAAACACTCCCTCTGTCCATTCAAAGCTAATCATAAGTCACTAGCTATATTTTCAAACAAGTCTTTTCCATTGATTTTGTCTATAAAACCTGAAGTACATAAAACAAGACAAAATAACAAACCCTCCCATAACCTAGGGATCAATTATCTTTCCCTGCACACAACAGCTACATTAAAAAAAAAAAAAACACACCATTATCTCTACTCCTTCACCTTCCAGTTCACCTCCATCTGGCTTTTCTCCCATCCTATAGGACACTGTTCATGCAAAGGTCACCAATGGCCTCCGCATCAAATCCAACTGACATTTCTCTCCCTTGACCTAGCTGCTGCAGCATTTGACCTGGTTCAACAGTGGGCTCAGAGTCCAATTTTGCTACTCACTTAAACTATTCCTCTGTTCATAATTTTTCCCTTAAAAAGATCACACACTGTTTAAGAAATATAATGGAACTGAAGTCCATTATATGAAGAAAATCATGTCATATATCCTAATCAGAAAAACTGACTAGAGGATTTTGCACTCAGGAATTACCCCTGTCGGTGCTCGGGGGACCATATGGGATGCCGGGGATTGAACCCGGGCCGGCACAGGCCGGCCGCGTGCAAGGCAAACACCCTACCCACTGGGCTATCGCTCCGGCCCCAGACTGACTAGAGGATTTTGAATTGTAGACTCTTACCCAAAGACACAGAGATGGCCAAGAGACATGAAAAGATGCTATCCTGTCATAAGGGCGGCGCGGATCAGAACCACTGAAAACTCATCTCACAGCTGTGAGAAAGTCTATTCCTTGAGAGAACTTAAGAATGTGAGTAGGAAACGCAAGCCCCATGGCTATGCCCAGGCAGCACTAAAAGTCAGACAGAGGAAGACCAACATACTATGTGACTTCACTCAGATGTGCTATGTCAAGCAAACAAATGGATGGACAGAATAAAAACAAACATTTGGATTGTGAGAACAATTAGTGATTACTAAAAGGGAAAGGAGAAGGGAATAAAATCAGAACAAATGTGTGATGAAAGACGGAACTAAACTTTCATTGTTTTTAGAGGGCCCGCACCCCAAGCACTTAGGGGTTAGTTACTTCTGGCTCTGCACTTACAATCACTCCTGCCAGGCTCTAGGGACTATATGGGATGCTGGGGATCAAATTCGGGTCAGTCATGTTTAAGACAAACTCCTTACCCACTACACTATCTCTCTGGCCCCATGGAACTGGATTTCCAGCAGAGAAGGTAATAGAGACTATAAACATGCTTCAAACTGATGTTATAGTGCAATGTTAAGACCAAAAATTTGACATTAATTGTATGTCAATGCACCTAATAATTAAACGCTTGCTGATTTAAGAATAGTAACTTAAAGTCATGGATTTTGGTTGAAAATGAGCAGTATGCCGGCAACAATCAGACCTAAACTGGATGTTTCTTGGTCGTAAATGAACAACCTTTATTTAGAAAATACATCAAGAAAGCAGGATTGTATAGAAAAAGCTGACTGAGACTCTCTAACCCTGAGAATTATTGCTGCAGCCCCCTCACCTGTAAGCACTAATATAACTGGTCAACATTAATCCCAAGTTTAGATACTAAACCCTTCTATCTTCATGTATACTGTAGATTTTGCTTTTAAAAAAACTAGATTTATATGAAGGCAGTAGTTCTTAAGCAGGGTACAAATAAGAACACAAAACATGCCCAATCTGGAGGAGGATAGGTTCTCAATTAAAAACAAAATTCATATTCTAAATTTTGGGGCCATACCCAGAGGTGCTTAGGGCTAACTCTAGGCTCAGGGACCACTTCGGCTGAGGGCACATATCTAGTGTCAGAGACAGAGCATGGGTCAGCTGCAAGGCAAGTGTCCTACCCTTCTACATCTTTCTTGCCTCCCAGTTCTAAATTCTAATAGATATAAATATACTCTGTTGTAATAGTATTGAATTCTATTAGCAATTATTTGAGAAATGTGGCCTTTCTAGTCGCTGTATCTCCTTTCGGCAGGAGAGAAGCAGGATTTTCTCAGTGCTTGGAGGACGATGCCACGCCAGGGACCAAGTCCACTGAACAAGGCATCTCCGAGTCTAAAAATATTTCTTCTAAGATCCGATCAATTAAAAAGAGTGGGAAGGGGTCAGAGTGACAGCAGATACAAGTCACTTGCCTTGCACCACTTTGCTGTTCACTGATTTCTACCAGGAGTGATGAGCGCAGAGCCAGGAGTAAGCCCTGAGCAATGCGAGGTCTGGCCCAAAAAATAAAAGTGTGAAAACTGAGATTCTTTGTAATAAGACCACCCATATTCTACAGCTTATTTTAACCACTCATTCTAATCTCTGCAGGTTTTTAAACCAGTTTGTCACTATGTTTAAAACAAAACTGAGGACTGCAGGAGGGACTTAGGTATCAATGGTTAATTTTAGGTAGCCTTATTCAAACACTGGGTTCTGTTATTTAAGTTAAGCATTGGCCTTCTAAGGGAGAGCATAGAAGTTTCTGCTCAATGGTATTCAAAAGGTAGCTCCACCTCACAAAATGCACTGTGCTATTTGTGTGCTAAGTGCCATTGCTGAAATGATAAGTAAACCAGTGAAAGACACCTCTTGACATGGTTTTAAGGGTCCCCTGGCAATGCTGGGGTAGGGAGCAGGGACTCCCTGACCAGTGCTCAGGGGCAATGTGCTGCCAGAGCTCAGAACCCAGGGCCCCTCACAACAAGGCTACCACTGTGAGCCAGATACACTTCCCACTAGCTTTGTCTTTGGGGGTTACAGCCAGCCGTGCTCGGAAACACCGCTGTGTAACACTGGGGACGGAACCTGGGCCTCTCACAAAGGTCACACTCAGTCTGCTAAGGCCTCCAGACCTCTCTCTCCAGCCTCACTCTCTCGGGTCATTTATGTCATTAAAAACCAACTTCGTCTTCAAATGAGGACACCGCCCTGGTCACAGGTTCAGCTAGGTCTACAGAATGACGAAAGGCAGCGGGCCGGACACAGAGGCCTACCTCCACTGCTCTCAGGACGTCCCTGAACACCGGCGCTGCTTTCTCTTGTCCACTTTGGCTCGGTGCTTATTTCCATCTGTAGACAAGGCCCGAAGCATCTGAGTCAAGGATTCCATGTCTTCATAGAAAAAGTCCTGCCAAGAAAAAAACCAATTTGGCTGAGAATTTGATTGTTCCACCCTCAATAACAAGCCACCCTGGAAAATATCCAAGAGCACTGTCAGGAGCAATATAAAACGCTCACGCTGGTTGGCCCACAGGCACCTGGAAACACAGCATTCATAAGAGGCAAAAATTCAATCCAGAAGAAATGCTGGGTGCAAGACCATTTACCGGCACCAAACAATTAACATTCCCTTCCAAGTCTAGCCAAATGTCTTCAACAAATACCTACTGTGCCCTTGCATTTGTGAATTCAAGGCATGACTAGAATTTCAAAGCAGTTCAGGTTGAGTCAGAAACGCAGACAAACCGCTGTCCTAGCGACCAGAGCTCACACTGTCAGGATCACACATTTTAGTTCTAAAAGTGCAAGTTCTAAGCAGCGCACTTTTAAACACCTAATTTCTAATGCATTGGCGCCATTTCAAATAAGTAATAAAACATTTATGTTAGCTGCACAACTTGGTTGAATTATTTAAGGTTACAAGATGTTGTATTATTTGCTATCACCTTGAGGATGATAATGGGCTTCCTTATTATTATTGAAGTTGTCAAATTCTTTAAGAAATCTCTCTATCCTGGGGCCAGAGCAATAGTACATCTGGTTGAGCACTTGACTTGCACAAAGCCAACCTGGGTTGGATCCCCGCCACCACAAAGGGTCCCCAAGCCCCGAAGGAGTAAGTCCAGTGCCACCCACCAAGAAAAAAAGGGGGACAGAAATCTCTTTATTCAGGCTAGTTTTATCTTTAATAAGCTTTTTTTGGCCTTCCAAGCAGTGCTCAGTCCTACAGTCATAGGATCTAGGGGCCACACCTGTGGTATTCAGGGGACCATGCGTGCCGGACTCAAATAGCTCATCTACCTCTCCATCCTCTTCTTGACTTACAATTTACAGAAAAATAAAAAAATAAAATATCAGAATCAGGAAGATGGCTCAAAGGGTTAGCATGCAGGTTTTGCATGTGGAGGTCTTAGGTTTGACCCCTGAGCACTGCCAAGAAGAGCAATTAAAAGACAAAACCATTGAGGCCAGAGCAATAGTCCAGCAGGTAGGGCATTTGCCTTGCACGAAGCTAATCCGGTTCAATTCTCCGACATCACACATGGTTCCCCAAAGCACGCCAGGAGTAATTCCTGAGTGCAGAGCCATGATTAACTCCTGAGCATTGCTACGAGTGACAACAATCAAATAAATAAATAAGAAACCATTAAAAAATCCATTTATTTAGCTGACCAAAACCAGGACATACATGAGTAAGCCAGAAGTGAATATTTCCGGTTCCCAATATAAAAAGCCCCTGCGACTTCTAAATTGTTGTCATTAGAGAAGGTCAGAGAGCTAGTACACTGGGTAAGGTGTTTGCCTTGCACATGGCCCATCCAGGTTCAATCCCTGGAATCCAGTATGGTCCCTGAGCTTTCCGAGAGTGGTTGCAGAGCTACCAGGTATAAGTCGTGAATGATAGCACGTGGCCACCCCCCAAACAAAACAAAATGTTATCACTTGTGGTAATTATCATTTAATTTACTCTAGTAAGAGGAAGCCTCTGCTGGAGAGATAGCTCCAAGGGATGAGTGCATGCTTATATGCACACGGCCCAGTTCAACCTTAGTACCACCAGGTGTAATCCCTGCGAACCAAGTCAGGAGTAACCATGGAGCAAGAGATAATAATATATGAATCTCTATTCCTGGTCTTCTTCAGGAACTATAAAATCACTCACCCTCACAGAGTATAAACGTGAGAGATCTAGGGGGATAGAGCTGTGGCTTAGAACATCTTTTGAGACCACTGTAACACCCTACCAACACGTATTGCTTTACTTACAAAACACTATGTTCTGATTGATATATAATCCTGTTTATCTTTGTCCTTGAACAAGGACTTACATAATAAGAAACAGCTGGATGAGTTTTCCAGGCTATCTGTTATTAATGGAGACAACAGAAGATACTGTTATAATATATATAACACAAATTTAATAAATTCAATGTCTTTTTAAAATGCACTATTACTTCTTTGGGGAGGGATGCATGCCAAGTAGGCTCAACAAAGGGGCAGGACACTACCCAGCAATACTTCATCAACTGAGTCACAGGGTTCAAAGTTAGCCCCACTGATGAGGGGCTGCTAGGGTCCAGGAAGGCTGAAATCACTAGGACATGTTTGGATAGGAGGATGCAACAGCAGGTAAGCACACCTGACCTCTGCCCTATGGCCCCAGGCCCCTTACTCTTCAAGTGGTATTACAAGGAACACAGAAAAACTGATCATTTCTAGCCAGCTTAAGGAATGGAAGACTAAAAACCAGGACATCTGATTTTTGTGACTTGATGTTATGGAGACATTCTCAATATAATAAAATTGACTCCTACTCTTGAATCCAATTTATTTGAGAATCATTTGCTACTGACAGCATTAACTTACTTCCCTCAATTCAAATTTCCTTTAAATCCTAAACATTTTTAAACAGCTCTAGAACAGAATGTGCATAAATGGGGCAACCCAGAATAGTCATTAACCCCATCTAGAATTACTTATTCTTAAATAATTTTTCCATTGTTTTCTTGCAGCACCAAGGCATCAAACTCAAAGCTTCATACACTTGTCCCAAGCATGTGCTCTAGAGCTAAGCTAAAGTCCTGGCCCCCTATTCAACAAAAGGTTTTACTCTGGACATACAGTATTTCTCCTTAAGTTAAAATGCAGGGGCCAGAGTGGCAGCTCAGTGAGTAGAGCATCTGCCTTGCACGTGGCCAACCCGGGTTTGATCCCGGCATCTCAAATGGTCCCCGAGGGCCACCAGGAATAATTCCTGAGAGCAGAGCCAGGAGTAACCCCTGAGCATTGCCAGGTGTGACTCCAAAAAAGCAAAAAAAAAAAAAATAAAAAAAAAAATAAAACACACACAAATTTTCCATGTCAAACAGGGTAGAGTTCCAGGTCAATCAGAACGGCTGGCTGCTTCTGGCAAACTCTCATGATCGGTGAGCAGGGAAAGAACTGCAGAGCACAGGTCTATGGGGTGATTCTTGCTCCATCATTCATTGGGAGATGTTAAACTACATTGATTAGACACCCCTGACTCTAAACTACAGTTACTTTACATCTGCTAACTATCAGGCCTAAGTTTTGCTAGTGTCAATGCATCCCACATCTCTCAGTCTAAAGTGTCCAGAGGGCCAGAGCGATAGCCCAGCGGGTAGGGCGCTTGTCTTGCACGGCCGCCCATGCCGGCCTGGGTTCGATCCCTGCATCCCATGTGGTTTGGTTCCCGAGCACTGCCAGGAGTAATTCCTGAATGCAGAGCCAGGAGAAACCCCTGAGCATTGCCGGGTGTGACCCAAAAAGCAAAATAAATAAATAAATAAATAAATAAATAAATAAATAAATAAATAAATAAATAAAGTGTGTCCAGAGACACTACACCAGACTCAGCTCTCTCTGTAAATGGTACGAATCTAAGAACCCACAGTTCTACAGACAGCAAAAACTGAGTATGTGATATATGTTCAAATGCTGTTCAACAGCCCCCTATTTTATGCTTTTAAAGTGATGTATAGCCACTGCCAAGGAGCAGGATAACCAGTTCCTTAGGCGCTTAACTGGCCATGCCTAAAAGCTAACATACGATAGTCAATATAGGACAATGATAGAAACTATATCATCAGATACTTACACTCTCCATTCCTCTGGCCAATTCAAACAGAAGAGCCAAAGATTCACCGGCAGCTATTCTCATGTTTACATCATCAGAGGAGAGCAGGCTTGGAAGTTTGTGGAAATGCCTACAAAACAGTTTGTCATCACTATGTAACCATAACTAAAGAGGTCAATAAATGGTTTTATGAAATATGACACTGAGAATACATACATTTCGAGCTTTTTTCTTCACTTCACTGATTGGGCATATGGTCAATAATAATGTCCATGCAAGGAGCGAGCTGATATGAAGCATTGTATTAGGGCTGCTGCAAATGACATTAGTGTCTTTCTCTTTGAGATAGGACTTGGTGAAGATATTTTCCAAACACTCCAGAGTTGAATACAGTTCCTGACACATACGAACATGAAGTAAAGTGACTGTCTTAAATGAGAAACAGGCAATTCAGTACAGTCAAGAGGTCTTCTACTTACAGTGATGTCATCTGTGGCAATAAAACTGCAAACGCCGAAGCAAGTCGCACACTAAAAACAAAAAGAAAACAAGTCATCGGCATCTGCCATTTTCTTAACTCTATATCTTCCTGCTTTTAATATTCAGTAAGGAAACTTTATCGGGACTGAAGAGAACTTGTCCCGCTTGTGGCCAACCTGGGTTCAATTCCTGGCACAGCACTCGGTCCCCCTCAGTCCTACACTAAGCACTGAGCCCTGCCATAGTGGTATTCATTCTGTCCCAACAACCCTCAATTTTTTTAAACTACGTGATTATATTAAGTATTGACCAGAGTATGCAAAGAATATAGATCAAGAGTTAAAGGAAGTGGGTTTTAGCTAATGTTCTTGGATCAAACTCAAAGGCATAACTCCAGAACAATTCCATTTTAATTTCTTATGGTCAGAGAGATGGTTCAGGGCTCGCCCTGCACGAGACCATCCTGGGACTGATCCCTGGCACCCCAGACAGTCTCCCCTGAGCTCCCCAGGAGTGATCCCTGGGAAGAGTCAGGAATAAACCCTGAACACAGCCAGGTATGGCACACACAAACACAAAAATAAATAAATTTGTTACCCAAAAGGGTGTGTGAAATTACTCAAAAAGAGAAAAAAAGGAAAACAGCAAATTAGGTATTTTAGGGTTAGAGGAAGATATCTCTAAGACACCACACTCCTCTTTTGCCTACAGGGGACAGTTATTCCCAGACGGCAAACTTGAAAATATCCAGAGAGGAGCACCTAACCAGAGAGAATCTATATATCTCTCTTCTCTCTCTCTCTCCTCTCTCCCCTCTCCCCTCTGCCCTCTGCCCTCTCCCCCTCTCCCCTCTCTCTCTCTCTCTCTCTCTCTCTCTCTCTCTCTCTCTCTCTCTCTCTCTCGCAGGCCCTGAGCACTAGCAGGCATGGCCCACTCTCCCCCTGCAAAAGAAAATGCTTTATATCCATGTAGATTCAAATTCACTTTCCAAGTCCATCTAAGACCACCTCATTTATTTCTGTGAAGCAAAATTGCTGATGCTATTATTCATAATTACTTAGCACACCAAATAAAAACAAAATACGCAAACCAGGGCCAGGATTATGTATCACTCATGTCTAGCATGTATGAGGCCCTGAGTTTGATCTTTTGGCACGAGAAAGCCCACCCTATCCTGCCCAGCACTGCCAGTCCCTAGCACTGCCTGGAGTGGTCTCCAAAATAAATAAAATGCCACAATCTAAAGTCAAGTGTTACAAGCAACTAAAATAAATGAAGAGAACAAATGCTTTTCCAAACCCTAAAACCTAAGAATATTTCACAAGTCGGTTTCAGAATTTCTCAAGTCTATATATCTATCCATAAATGCAGTTGTTTTTTTTTTTTTTTTGGGGGGGAGGGTGTCACACCCAGCAATGTTCAGGGCTTACTCCTGGCTCTGTACTCAGGAATTACTCCTGGTGGTGCTCGGGGACCACATGGGATGCCAGGGACCAAACCCGGTTGGCCACATGCAAGGCAAATGCCCTACACACTGGACTATCGTTCCAGCCCCAAATGCAGCTTTTCATGAGGATTTTAGTTCACGGCGGAAAAAAAGTTTCTAAACACCCCCTTTATATTTCAGAACCACATGAAAAACATTGTGGAAATCCATTTTCTCTATGTTTAACTCAAAATTTGTCTCCTACAATCCCTTCTATTTCATAACATTCAAATATGCAGAAATCTGCTCTCTCTGGGATACTCTGAGATCTCAAAGTTTTAAATAATTGTCCTGATCTGCTTAGTAAAATTATTATAACAGAATAAAATGTTAATATCTGAAGTCATGCCTAGATACAAAAAATTAACATTTTTTGTTGTTGTTTTGTTTTGTTTTGCTTCTTGCATCATACCCAGCAATGCTGAGGGGTTACCCTGGCTCTGCACTCAGGAATTACTCCAACAGTGCTTGGGGAACCATCTGGGATGCTGAGTTCACATGTGCAAGGAAAATGTCCTACCCCCCTATAGCTCCAGCCCTGTTGTCCTGTTGTTGTGTAAAAAAAAAAAAAAAAAAAAAAAAAACAACCTAAA
Organism: Cryptotis parvus; assembly: GCA_021461705.1. Lineage (NCBI taxonomy): Eukaryota > Metazoa > Chordata > Mammalia > Eulipotyphla > Soricidae > Cryptotis > Cryptotis parvus. The sequence continues at coordinate 126,180 of JAJIBD010004195.1, forward strand.
AAAAAAAATCTTTTCTGGGCCGCATCTGAGAGTGCTTTGAGTTGGAATTCCAGCTCAGTGCTCAGAGGCCCAGGCAGTGAACCTCCAGCCCCCAAAGGTAGCTTTTATACTTACAGTTTGCCTAGCCTGGATACTGGCTGTTCCATCACAAATAATTTTCTTCAAGATTGGTCCAAGTGTTTTTAAAACCTCTTCACTTTCAATTCCAGGGCCCAGCTGAATACAAAGAACAGACGCTAACGCTGCAGCGGCCCGCTGCTCATCACTCTTACCTATAAAAGAAGCCAAGAGGCACAATTTACAAATAACATCCAGCAGACTTAAGTAAGGCAGCAAAGCCACAAATCTGTTTGGTTTCGAAACAGCATCTAGCATTTAGGAAACCCATGCTAGGCACTAGAGGTTTTGAAACAGAAGCTGGGGAAGCTGAAGAGGTCCAACACCAGAAACTAGCCTCAGTCACAGCCCAGCTCTGCTCCGAACCAATCACTTATTCCCCAACAGGTTTCCTCAAGTATAAACCAGAGACGAGCATCTCCCTGAAGGGAGAGCAGGGCATGCCCACAGAAATCACACTTCAAGTCCAGTCGTTTCTGTAGTCACAGAACCAGAATAGCCCAATTGAATTCCTAGTCAATTGAATAGCCTTGAATTCCTCTCCCAGATATTTTAGATGTCCATAGTCCATGGGCAAACTAAGCCGTCAAAGTTCCCATCTTCACTAAAATGAAGATGTTCTTTATATGAGAAATTAAAATGGAGAGGCTCTTGGGGGCTGAGATATGGGGGGGCCCAGTTCAATCTCTAGCACCACACTGTCCCCTGAGCACAGAAGAGAATTATCCCAAGGAACACTGGAGATGGCCCAAAAAAGGAAAAGAAAAAAAAAAAAAAGGGCTCTTAGAAACCATAGAAAAGACAATATAAAGGTCAATGTAAATTTACTCTTGAGCACAGTATATAATACCCAAGTGTTTGGGCAAATCTGAACTTAGGGCTTTTGCCTGATATTGTATAAAATGTCAGCTGGACTAAAATTTTTACTTTTCGCTTGGGGGGCTGGTGGCTTCAGTGCTGTGCTCAGGAGACTATGCAGTACCAGGGACTGAACTCACAGCTCCAGCATGCACAACATGTGCTGCAGTCCTTTAACATCTCACCAGCCCTAGAATAAAATATTTCTGGGGCTTCACCCAGCTGTGCTCAGAGATCACTCCTAGCAGAAGTAGGAGAAACATCCAACTCTCACCACAAAATAGATCATATAAGTACCTTTAACAAAGCCAGAGCAATAATTTTACAAAGCTGGTTCTGCCATCAGTTATACTGGCAAGACACATACCCCAGATCAAGTTTATGTTTCCTAAGCCTCTGTTTTGTATGAGAAGGGTAGCTTAGATGAAAGAATACAAACACCCATTCTTGAAAATATTCACCCGAGTCAAATCTCAAAGAAGGGAAACAAAACTAAGTCCATTTGATGTGTGTGTGTGTGTGTGTGTGTGTGTGTGTGTGTGTGTGTGTGTGTGTGTGTGTGTGGGGGGAGGCACACCCTCCAGTGCTCAGGGCTTATTACTGGCTCTTAGTTCAGGGATCACACCTGGCAGGTTCTGGGCACCATACACAGTGCTGGGGACAAACCCAGGTTGTCCATGTACAAGATAAGCGCCTTGCCTGCTGTACTACTGCTCTAGCTCAGTCCACCCAATTTAAAGGAACATGTGTGCTTCCTCGATTTAGGGTGCCAGAAATACCTTATTAATAAAGACGATTTCCATGGCAAAATAATATGCAGACACACCCAAATCTTTTCATTTGGAGTCTATATTAGTCTGAAAACATAATCTTAAAGCTCTCTGTTTAAAAAAAAGCTCTCTTCATAATTCTTTAAAGTTCTGTGATTGTAACAATATGAATTCCTGAATCTCTATTACAAGGTTCAGTAACACATATTCTAAGGGATCCTGAGAAAGCTTCCCCCTACAGATGATGGATATTTCAAACACAATAAAAATGAGGCTTATACTTTTAAAATCTTAGAAAAATGAGGTAGTTTTACAACAAGACTTCTTGTTGATGTCTAATCCAAGTTTTTAAGCTATTCTGATAAAGGAAGGCAACCCCTGCTTCTGAGTTAAGATGACAATTCACCCACCCATCTTTCAAGATATCTACGATATAAACAAACAACCGAAACATTTTAAGGGGGTCTAATTTTGAGTTTTAATGATTACGATGTATTTTTTTAAATTTCTGATTTAAAAAGCATTTTTTATTGAGGAGCCATGTTTTATAAAACTATTCACAGTTGAGTTTCAGGTTTCCAATTTTCTAATACCAACCCACCACGATCAACTTTCCTCCTCCAACAATCCCAGATTCCTTCCCACCACATGGCCTGCTTCCTTGACAGGAACACTTTGATCCATACCGTGGCTTATAGAACTGTTGATGGAGCTTCATGCATCAGCGTCTCTCCCTACACCATTAGCCCCATGGCCCCATCAGGCCCACTCCTAGTGGGAGGCTCCCTACTAAAGAATATGGTGTGTATAAAGATGTCACAGTAAATTAATCTTCTTGTGTCATTAACATGCTACTGCAAAGGGAGAAAATTCCTTTCTAGTTCCTTTCCCAAAACTTAAATGTTACCTTTTTTTAAGCAGCGTTCAATGCTATCAGTTATAGTCATTCTTCTTTCCAGAATAAATTCATAAAGCATTTTTGATGCCAGTACATTTTTAATACCTTCAAGAGCTGCTGTCCTTGTTTTTGCACTATTTAAAACAAAATAAAAAAAGGTAAAGCTGGAATATACTATCGGTTAATGACTTTCTGAAATAGTTCAAACTTCCCTCTTGATATTTTCTTATGGATTTTTACAATTTAATTGCCATCAAGTCCTAACCATTTCTCAATAGTAATTTTCTTTTACCACTTATTACACAAAAGTTCTTAAAGTCACTTTATAGCAAAAAATATTTGCATTTGTTTTATAACATCAACTTAAAAAAAATCACATAGGGTTAGTTCTAAGGTATAAGAATGTATTCTCCTACACTCTGTGTGTGTGTGTGTGTGTGTGTGTGTGTGTGTAAGTAAACACTTTTTTCCCAGCACTAACTACAAAAGAAAAGGTTCATGTTCACCATCTCCTGGGCCAGTACATGTTTATAGAATTTTATTTGCCACACCCCTTCCCACCTTAGAGGCAAGGAGGGGCACCAGGGCTACATTCAATGGGATGCTGGGAACTGACACTTGGGGCCACCAGGCCTGTGCTCTAGTCTTTGGTTTTTTGGGTTTTGTTTTTGCTTTTTTGGGTCACACCCGGTGACGCTCAGGGGTTACTCCTGGCTCTGCACTCAGGGAATTACTCCTGGCGGTGCTCGGGGACCATATGGGATGCCGGGATCGAACCCGGCCGGCAGAGGCCGGCGCGTGCAAGGCAAACGCCCTACCCACTGGGCTATCGCTCTGGCCCCTCTAGTCTTTGAACTATCTGCCCAACCCATTTTGTGGGCTTTTGGGGCATGAGTTAGACATACCTAATGGTGCTCAGGGCTTATTCCCGGCTATCTGAGGCACCATATGTGGTGTCAGGGATCAAATGAGGGTCAGTCATGTGCAGAGCCAGTGCCATATCTAACTCACTGGACCCCTTTTCATTTTGAATCAGTTTTAGAGCAGTTGTGAAATATGAATATTCAGCTTTGCTTTTTTTTTATGTCTGTGCCAAATTACTGAATGAATGAGAGGCTTTTAAAACAGTTTATTATCCTGCTGAAGATTCATTTTAAACTTAATGAATCCATTTAAATTATATTCAAATAGTTAGGTGGCTTTACACTTAAACAATGACTAATCTAGTTCATTAATCCAAATTCTAGCAGCAGCAAGCTCCTATCCACACTGAAAATAAAACAGAAGTAAAAAAAATAAATAAAACAGTCACAATGAGAAGCAAATCAAGTTTTAAAAACTAAATCAGAACACACATCATTTATGCAAAGCTAAAGGTGGCTGATAAGAATAATCAGAAAAGGCCATGGCCCCCAACCTCTTATCTAGAGTCAGATCAATGAATCCCTTTAACTTGTACTCTAAATCTTCTTGAGTTCCTTCCTCATCAAGAACTTCTGGTCCTAAGGAAGAAAGAATCAAGCGCTGTAAATAAAGTAGCACAGCCATAGGAAATAGTAACAGTGCATCTTATAACCACAGATTCTTCCACCCCTAGCACCAATCTGAAGTTGCATATTCTCAAAGCCATACCATCTTCGGCAAAACTGGAAGGATCACTGTAACCACTGCAGTGACTCATTGTTTCAATGGATGCATCCTCATCACTGAAGGGCTGAACATTTCGATGCTGGCCACCTATCAGGTAAGAGGGGATGAACAGTAAATAATTGTGTTGCATATATGCAAATCAGCATACTAGCTTTCAATTTTTTTCATTTACTTTAGATATCCAATAATTAAAGCCTAAAGTTACTTAGGTAAAGAGACAATTACATAAGTAATTTTACTATTACATAAGTAATCCTTAAATCAATCAATGTTCAAGGTAGGAAAAAAAATATTTATGGGACTAGAGCGATAGTACAGCAGTAGGTTCTCGATCCCCAGCACCTCCTAGGCCAGGAGTAATTCCCGAGCAGAGTCAGAAATACTGGCACCACTGGACATGGCCCCCAAAACCCCAAGCTCAAAAAATAAATGGTTTTGGTTTTTTTTTTTTTTTTTTTGGGGTCACACCCGGCAATGCTCAGGGGCTACTCCTGGCTCTGCACTCAGGAATTACTCCTGGCGGTGCTCAGGGGACCATATGGGATGCCGGGGATCGAACCCGGGCCGGCATGGGCCGCCGGCGCAAGGCAAACGCCCTACCCACTGGGCTATCGCTCGGCCCCCCAAAAATAAATGTTTAAAAAGAACGAGTATGAATGCCCGACATATAGGTCAGCTCAATCTGTCTTGTGACCCTTAGACCCATTATTAAGAAAGCACTCCAAGTCCTTATCTTAGAAGTTTCCTTACAAACAAGGGTTTTGTCTTTTTTAAAATGCTCTACAATAGAGCATTTTCCATTTTAAAATGCTCTATTCGAACAATAGCAGGAAGGTAGGGCACTTGCTTTGCATATGATTCCTGGATCTCTTGTGCTCCAAGCACCTCGGAGAAAGAACCTTGCGCAGAGTCAGGAGTTGACCCTGAGCACTACCTGCTGTAGCCCAAAACCAAAACTAAAACATTTAAGATGTTTTATAGGAACTGGAGCAATAGTACAGCTGGTAGGGCACTTGCCCTGCACAGGCCCAGACATTTTTTTCCCCCAGAACTTTATATTTTATTTTAATTTTTTATTATACCACCATGAGATATACAATTACAAAGGTGTTCATAATTGGTTCTCAGGAATACAGTGTTCCAGCACCCATCCCTCCACCAGTGCCACATTCCCACCACCAATGTCCCCACATTCCCTCCTACCCACCCCCCAGCCTGCCTCTATCGCAGGCACCTTTTCTCTTCTTTTCTCTCTTTCTCTCCTTTCACACATTGTGGCTTGCCCTACAGACATTTAGGGTTTATCATGAAAGTCTTTGTGCAACATGGATCAGGAGGTCTTTCCAAAATGGAATCTACCACAAGCATCTGGGAGTCGCAGGTTGGGTGGGACAGTGAAGGGAACAGTGTGCTAACAATTGTTGTAAGTGATAATGCTAGCCTAGAACTGATATTGAATACAGGCAAAAAGATACACATGATTACTGCTAAATGTATGTATCGCAATCCACAGTGTGTAAGAGAAGGAAGAGAGAAAGAAAAAAAGAAAAAAAAACTCTCCATAGAGGCAGGCTAGGGTAGTGGGGAGGGAATGGGGGACATTGGTGGTGGGAAATGGGCACTGGTGGAGGGATTGGTGCTGAAACAATGTATGACCGAAACCCGGACATAATCATCTATGTAATTGTATATCTCACGGTGGCATAATAAAATATTTAAATAAATTCTCAAATGTTAAAAACTGGGAAAAAGAACAGGAAATAATGTTTTTTACAACTAAAAAAAAAGTCCCTTTGTGTATATTCAATGGCGAGTTCTAGTCTGGCATTACCATTCCCCACACTTAAAACACTGGTATATGTTTATATCCCATTAATGAATGCAGTCATTTATATCTGTCCTTATGACTAATTTCACTCAGCATGATAGTTTCCATGTCCATCCATTTGCAAGTAAATTTCCTAATTTCATCTTTTCTGACAACTACATAATATTCCATTGTGTAGATGTACCACAGTTTCTTTAGCCAGTCCTCTGTTCTCGGGCACTTAAGTTATTTCCAGATTCTGGCTATCGTGAGAGATTCTGGCTATCGTGAATAGCACTGTGATGAATAAAGAAGTATAGATAGCGTTTCTGCTATGTGTTTTTGGAGCTCCAGGGTATATTCCCAGGAGTGGTACTGCTGGATCAAACGGGAGCTCAATATCTAGTTTTCGGAGGAATGTCCATATTGATTTCCAAAAGAGCTGGACCAATCGGCACTCCCCCAACAGTGGATGAGAGTCCCTTTCTCCCTCCCCCACACCCCCTGCATCCACGCCAGCACTGGTTGTTCTTGCTGTTTTGGAGGTGTGCCAGTCTCTGTGGTGTGAGATGATACCTCATTGTTGTTTTGATTTGCATCTCCCTGGTGATTAATGATGAAGAGCACTTTTTCATATGCCTGTTGGCCAGGCCGGTTTTGATTTCAGCACCCCACATGGTACCCGAGTCCCACCAGGAGTGATCCCTGAGTCAGGAGCCACTCCCTGAGCACCGCTGGGTGTTGGTCTTATCCCTCCCTCTCCTCCCCACCCCCAAAAAGGAAAAATGTCAAACCTTATCCAAAGGGAAGTTACAAAGTTCCAGTATAAAATTCAAAAGATATTCAGAGTGCAGTTTTATAAACTAAACAAGTATCTTCTTCATTTACTTACAGATGTGAAAATTCAATGCTTAAATATACCTTTGGTACCTTGAAAAAGCAGCAGCAAAAAGTTGTTGCAGGAATATTAATAAGCCTTTGGGAAAAATCAAAGGCATTCCTCATGGCCAGGGGAAAAGGAAGTTGGCGGAAGGGTATAAAAACTTGTTTGAAATTCAAAGAGGCCAGCAATAGAATCTTTGTCTCAAAATGACCTCCACTTCCTGCTTCTCCATTATTTCATCAACAAAAGGTAAACTAAACTTTAAAGAATAAAGTGAATAACGCTCTGGTGGACTGAATTAAAATGTTTACATGAACAAAGAAGGGAAACTATATGTAAAGCTGTCCTTAAATCACACAGAAGAGACACTACCAGCAAAAAATAAAAACCACCTATTTTACACTTTTTTTTTTTTTTGAGTAAAACCCGGCAATGCTCAGGGGTTACTTTGGGCTCTGCACTCAGGAATTACTACTGGCGGTGCTCAGGGGACCTTATGGGATACAGAGGATGGAGCCCATTTGACCTTCCCAGCTGTGTGCTATCGCTTTGGCCCTCCTATTTTACACCTTGATGAGAAATGCTAATATTGGTCACTGAAACATGCAAGAAATGAAAAGATACAAAGAGAACATTTATAGTACCATTCACATTGCTAATAAATGTTTAATGGAGTTGTAAGTTTCCATGCTGTTTTAAGTCCTAGTTAACATTGAAAAGTTATTTAAATGCCGGTACTGGCCCATCTACCCTGAAACAAAGGTGGTGTCAAGGTAAGGAGTCATTGAGAGGCCACGTGTGATCACCTAAGGGCTAGAAATGAGCTTCAAGGTGAAAACTTGGGCACAGTCTAATACTGAACTCCATCATCTCAACCATTATGACTTTAGATCATTTTATCCAGCTCACGTTCACAATTCATTTGAGGGAAGGGTGGGCTCCTGTGGGTCTTTGCGCTTGCAGAGCTTTTGTGCTAACCATATGGTTAGTTCACCTACCATCCGCCCTACCTAGAAAAAACTGCAGTTAAGGAGAAAAATAAGGCCCTAAACTTTATCTCATCCGCACCCTGAGCACTACCGGTGGCCCATCCCGGGCTGCGGGCTGACCCCGTAGAACGCGGCACAGAGCGGGAAATGCCGAGTAGACCTGCAGGCTTTGTGCAGGTGCCAGAGTCAGCAGTGCTTTAGGGCAGTGGCTCAGAGGCTCCGAGATGTCCGCGGGGCCACGTGGACACGCGGGAGACGCAAAAGGCGGCGGGAGGCAAAGCCCCACAGGCGCCTCTGCGTCACACCGACCTCGCCTCTCCAGGCCCAGCCGCGTGACGCATGAGCGCGTCCAAACCCGCCGGACGTTTGGCATTCCCAAGGGCTCCCAGGTCCGTGGCAAGGGACTCTAAGGCTGCCAAGGGCAGCACGCACGCAACTCCGATCTCTGGCCACCGCACACCCGTGAGAGCTCGGGAGAGTCAGCAAGCGCCCCAGCGGGCAGCGACCCTCCCGCCCACCTTCCCGCAACTCGCGATCGCGACACGCCGCGAAGGGGACCCCATCGCCCCCTCCCCGCCCCCACAGTCGGCGCCTTGGAGTGAGGCTCGCGTGCCAGCGCCAAATCGCGCGAGCTCGGCGCCCGAGGCACGCTGGGAATTGTAGTTTTGACAGCCTAGCCAGGCGCCAGCAGAACCAAGTCTAGTGGGGGCGAAAAACTACGACTCCCGCCGTGCCTCAAGGCCACGAGACTCGCCGGACCGGCCGGCAACCGGGATGCCGCGGGGTGGCGGGGATACCCCTTTACCTGCTGTGGCCGCTGTCGCAGCAGCTGCTCCGGAGCCGCCGCCACTACTGCCGCCACGGTGGGCAGCGTTCCGCTTCTTATTTTTCGGCATCGTGGGACGCCCGGTGCCGCCAAGACTCGGAGCTTTAGCGAGGATCAGCCGATGGAGCTGCACTTTTTACTGGTGCGTCTGTGCGGCGGGCGGCAGAGAGGCGAGTCTTCGGCTAACAACAGAGGCGAGAAGCGGCGGGGGTAAGAGTGGGCGGTGGCGGCAGCAGAAATCCCCGTGAAGAGCTGTGATCGGAAACGATACATGTTTCTCTCTAGCGCGGGAGCTAAGGCGGGGCGGGCGAGGCCACGACGCCTTAAGTACAAGACCGCCGTCGTCGTCACCATCTGTGGGAGGGATTCGAACTCTCGGCGGCCAATCCCCGTAGATCTCCCCACCGGAGCCCGGCTTCGGGCCACCCGGGGATGCTGACCGCCAATCCCAGGCGGCAAACCGAGCGCCCGGGAACGAGGCTTTGGGGCCGCTCTGCAAGCTGGGAAGTGTATGCCCGCGAGGCGCCTCCCTGGGGGGTTTCTGCGCTCTGGGCTTCGCTTCTCCGCGCTCTTCCCTGCCGGGGGCGGCTCTGACGCCCTTTTGGAACTGACTTGGGAGTGGTCACGAGTGATGAGCAATAGTGCAGGTATTCCTGATGACGGCAGCCTGCTTCCTGGACGACGCGGTCAGCGTGGCTCCTGTTTCTCCAGTGGCTCGCGTGCCGCACTGGTCTTCACCCTCCTCGCCTGCCCGCGCTCCTCCTACAGCCTGGACCTGCCCTGTCTGCCAACTCACCCCAAGGCCCAACCCTACCCAGTTTTGGAAGCATTTTTATGGTTTTGGTTATGGTTCGGGCCGCCAGCTATCAAATGAATAAATAAACGGTGTACTGTAATCTGCTTAGTTTTGCAGTTCGGTTCGTGAATGTTCACCTGCACCCCGATTTTCCGTTGGTGTCAGACTTTTGTATACAAACGTGTCCTTTTACTGTTCTCCCTGCTAGCTTCGTAGGTCAACCTGGGACAGAGGTTGATGTCTGAGAACACAACAGCTGGGGAAAACAAACGTGACCTATAAATTAACCAATAGTCACAAATATTTGTTATTTTCCATGGTGCTCCAAGATTTACCTTCCTTATTACGTTTGTCATGTACTTAGGACCTGTGATTAGGTTTGTCCTTGTGACAGATCGGACTCAGTGACTCACCCCTTCAGTAGATGATTAATTCTCTTCTCTCCTGTCCTCCAGACTCTTATTTTCAACTGCCTTTAGAACGTTTGAACCTCCCAGTCCCACATGCACGTCAGTCCATTATCTATTACAGTATGTTTTCTTCTTTCTGTCTTTTCTTTGTCTAGTCACAAAGAACTATGCTCCTACCTGTCAAAATGCAAAAACCTCAGATTCATATCGGGTTCTCCTTTTTGGTTCTGCCCCTAAAGTTTTGTAATAAATCCTTATATCTGTGCCCTATTATTCGGTTACATGTTACTTCACCTCTTGCCTGGATATTTTAAGGAATGTCCTAATCTCATCATCAGTGTGTCATTCAAATCTTGCCAGATTTGCATACTTACTCAGCCATTTCGCATAGGTAATAGCTGTCAGAAAAATCCCTGGGTGAGGCGGGGTGGGGAGGGGACAGCTGGAGAGATACCAGAAGGTAAGGCTCTGGCCTTGCATGTGGTATACCCAAGTTCTGTTCCCAGCACAGTATGTGGGCTCCCTCAGCACACGGCTAGGAATAACCCCAATGACCCACATAAGCCCCCCAAATCCCTTTGGATTTTTATCGCTAGTGTCTTTGATGTCAACTCTTTCAGCCTGACGTACTACACGCCTTTTCCAGAACACCTTTCACTGCTTCACCTGATCTGTTCTGCCGCACACTGGACCCTCCTTCTGCCCCTGTTTTATCCTAACATTGTTGTGTTCCTATAATGCCTCTTCTCCATCTTTACCTTGCAGTATTCATGCATCTCCAAGGCCCAGTTCAGATGTCATCTCTGTCATGAAGCCTCCAACTAGAATTAGTACTTCCAACTCATAATTCCTACCAGGTGAATCTTGCTCTGGAAGTGGCCTTTGTGCCACGGAGTAAAGTGACACAGTGTTCGAAGGACAAAGAACTGTAACTTAGGAACAACTTACCCTTTATCCAGGCACCCATTTTGTTACCATGGACCCAGACTCAGTGCCCGGGTTCAGGCTTTAAACCTGCACTTGTGCTGTGCCAACCTCTGGGGCACACTCCCTTTTATCTGCATCCATTCTCATTGAATTCAAGATTTCCCTTTTGGCAGGTCTAGTCATGGGCTACCACGCACTTATACATGTTTCACCTTTGCTTGTGAACACATGGAGCTACCGGCTCCAAGACTAAGAATCAGGCTTTATCATCTGTTTTTCATGGCACATTAAAAGTAAAAATAAAAGATTTTCTGGGGCCAGATAGTTCAGCAGGTAGGGCATGTGCTTTGCACTTGGCTTACTGAGTTTGATCCCTGTTTCCCAAGCCCACCAGGCGTGATTCCTAAGCCGGAGCTACGACCAAGTTGTGAGCACTACCAGGTGTAGCCTAAAAACAAACAAAAAAATCAAAAAATTTTTATTTGTAATTATAGATAATAGATATTAAATGGGCATTTAAAAGCTGAAGTGTGAATTCCCTTTTTTGGGTCAAGAAAAGGGAGAAGGGGCTAGAGAGATAGTACAGCGAGTAAGGCATTTGCTACATGGGCAATTTAGGTCTAGTCCTGGGTGTACCATATGGTCCCTGAATACCACCGCCAGGGAGTAATTCCTGAGTGAAGAGCCAGGCCTTTCCTGCCAGGTGCCTCCTCAAAATCACCACCACCACCACCACCACCACCATCCCCCCCCAAGAAAAATGAAGAAATGTTACCTCTGGCTCACAGGAATTTTTAGCGAAGTTCGGCTGCTAGTGTCTTTCCAGGTTGGGATGTTTGGAAGGCATCATGATGGGTATATATCAGCTCTCAGCGCACACACAATGAAAGGGCTTCGGTCTCTACTAGGATTTGATTGAACTGCGTGTCCACAGAGCCACGCTCAGGGCCAGTCTGCAGAAGCTCCCCTTCTCCTCCCAGTCATTGAGCTACCAAACATCCGGGTGCTCATTGTTGTTGGCTGCGCAGGATGGTACATTGTTCTTTGTTTCTGACTGTTGTCACCCCTTCTCTGGTTTTCCCATCCACAGAAATAAACAGCTTAATGGCTTCTGTGTTAGTTCTGGCAGAGTCACGATGTGTACCTGGCTGCTATGCTTACCTGGTTGTTCCCTGTCCTTGGCCCAGAAAGCTGCTCCCATTTCTGGACATCAGATCAGGTCCTTTGTATATAGGTATCTATAGACTCTTCCTTTGAGTTGGGCAGTAAAATGGCAGGATTTAAACAGGTACTGGGAGCCATAGCGCTAGCTCAGTGGACTGCGTTCATGCTTTGCAGTCAGGGCCCAGAGTAACTCCCCAGGAGCATGTATGTCCCCTGAGGACTGCTAGAAGTGACCCATGAGCACCAGGTCAGGAATAATCACTAGTTAGGACCCCACCCCCCAAATATCTATACCTATCTGTGTATACACACACACACACACACACACACATTAGTAAATGAATAAACTATTAACATAGAGCAGGTCCTGCACTTCACAAGTGGGTGAGCCCTGTGAGGGCTGCAGCTAAAGGATAATGCATGAACTTGGGCCCAGAAATGACCCTCAGGCACTTGTCAGTGCTACAGCCAGATTGTGTGAGATTACAGATAAGGGAGTGCCCTGCCAGCATGTGTGCAACTACTACTCCTAGAGTGGCCAGCTCCTGGCAAACACCACCAGCTTAAACATGCCAGTGAGTGTATAAACTCCACAACTGGTGTGGTGACTTCTGTCACTGTTACTGCTAATGGGGAGGGCAGCCAGGAAAGGATTTATACACAGGGGCTAGAAACAGTACGGAGACTATAGCGCTCGCTATGTATGCAGCCAACCCTGATTCTAAACCCACCATCATATGATCCTGAGTACCTCTGAGAGTGACCCCTACATCAGTAGTGAACTCTGAGCATGCCAGATGTGGCCCACAAAATTAGGAAAAATATGTTTATACCCAATACTAAAACATTAGAATCTGGGCCAGAGCAATAGTATAGCAGGGGGGCATTTGCCTTCTGGCGGCTGACTCAGGATTGATCCCCAGGCATCCCCTACGGTCGGTCTTCCAAGCACTGCCAGGAGTAATTCCTGATTGCAGAGCCAGGAGTAACCCCCGAGCATGTCAGGGTGTGGCCTTCAAAAATAAAATAATAAGTAAAACTTATTATTTAAGTTTTACTTAAATAAAGACTTTCTGATGGCCTTTATTATTTACTTAAATAATAAAGGTTTTTACTTAAACAATAAGTTTTATATTTAAGTTTTTATATTTCATTTTATTTTTTATTCAAGATTTACTTAAATAATAAAGGCTTTCTGATGGCCTGTGTATTATACAAACAGGAGCCTGGCCTGTTTGTAATGAAACCCTTTGCTGTTAAGTATGAAAAATTATACAAGATTACTTTTATTGAAAGAAGTTACATTATTGAAAGTCAGCTATTCTGGTAAGGTCATTTGAAGGCAAAATAAAAAATATACGCTTAGGTAGAAACATGCCAATACGTAATACATAGCCTTCCAATGTTGTTTGTTTTATAGGTGACCAGCACAAACTAGAATTCTGTGGGGTTTTGTTACAGCACCAAGGAAATTCTAAACCCCAAACAGCCAATTTCAGTCAAATAATCAACACAGACCTGTAAGGCACTACACAGCAAGTCACAAAATTCACTGGTGTGCAGTTTCAAAAACAATCATCAAAAGTCAGCTTATCAACCAGTCTTCCAACTGTCAGAGCAATGCCAACCACAAACCAAACAAGAATTCAGAGCTCCGGGAGAAGCGCCGCGCCGCGACCCCCGCACCCTGCGAACATGGCGCTGCGAGCGGCGTGGAGCGTGCGGGCCGCCGTCAGCCGCCTGCCCGCCGCGCACGGCCCGGCGCGGCCCTGGGCGCTGCGGGCGGGCTTGGTGCGGACGCTGGGCACCGGCTCGGCGCTGCGCGCGGTGCGGAAATTCACGGACAAACATGAATGGGTCACGACAGAAAACGGTATCGGCACAGTGGGGATCAGCAATTTTGCACAGGAAGCTTTGGGAGATGTGGTTTACTGTAGCCTGCCTGAGGTCGGGACAAAGCTGAACAAGCAAGATGAGTTTGGTGCCTTGGAAAGCGTGAAAGCTGCTAGTGAACTCTACTCTCCCCTCTCAGGGGAAGTGACTGAAGTTAATGAAGCGCTTGCAGAAAATCCAGGACTCGTCAACAAGTCTTGTTATGAAGACGGTTGGCTGATCAAGATGACTCTGAGTAACCCTGCAGAACTAGATGAACTGATGAGTGAAGAGGCATATGAGAAATACATAAAATCTATTGAGGAGTGAAAGTGGAGCCCTTTAATAAACCAGTATGAAACAAAAAAAAAAAAAAAAAAGAATTCAGAGCTCCCAGGATTCTATCGGAAAGCAGAAACGTGGGTGTTGAATTGAGCAACAAAAGGTTATAACCTTTCCTACTGCCTTTGTTTCCTAGGGAACCTCTAACCTCCCATACTTAGGAGACATACATAAAGTACAAGCACCTCAAATGAGCCTATTCACCAAATTAAACAGGTACTGGGAGCCATAGCGCTTGCTCAGTGGGCTGCGTTCATGCTTTGCAGTCAGCACCCCAGACTCAGTCCCCAGGAGCTGTCTGAGAAAGACAACTGGAACACAACATACGGGTTATGAAACTCACCCCATAGACACATTATTGTTTAAACAGTTTCCCTTTGCAAAGAATGAAGGTGCACCAGTCACCTAGTGTAGAGGGTGCAGCTGGGCCTCACCTGGAGATTAGAGCCCCGTATCTTCACTAGGCTTTGGTATATTGTATGAGGAGAAGGGTGTTGGGACCATCCTGAGGTGCTGAGGGCTGTTCCTTACCCTCTGTACTCTGTCTCTTGCCCTCAGGGAACAGATTAGCAGGGCTCCACAGCCCCCTTATTGTTGCCATTTGTTCTTTTTTAATTAATTTTTAATACTTTTTTTAACCTCACCCAGCAATGCCTAGGTGTTACACCTAGTTCAAGAGTTACTCAAGAATTGCACTGGCGGTGCTCGGGGACCAGCCCATATGGGGTGCCAGGGATCAAACCCAGGTCAGCCACATGCAAGGCAAGTGCCCACCCCACTATACTATCACTCTGACCCCATGTGCTAACCATCTGAAATAGAAGATCCACCAGGCAAGGCATCAGAAAGTCAAAGACCCCGTTTTGCAAGGAAAGGATTTTATATTTCATTCAGGGGACCATATGGGATGCCGGGATCCAACCCAGGCCGGCATGGGCCAGCCGCGTGCAAGGCAAACGCCCTACCCACTGGACTATCACTCCGCCCCTCCTTCCCCCGCGTCCTTTTTAAGGGCTATTTTTACAGGTGGAAGAAGCTTAAAATGTCTTTCTTGTCCAGAGCAATAGTACAGTAAATACATTGTGCAGTGTAAAGTGTTCACTAAAAATAGTACAGTGCTTGCCTTGCACACAGCCTATCCACGTTGGATCCCAGACACCTCCTATGGTCCCCTGAGCCTGCCAGGAGTGATCCACGAACACAGAGGCAGAAATAAACCCTGAGCATGGATAGATGCACGGCCCCAAAACACCTCTCCAATTTTTTCCCTTTTCTATTTCTTGAAAAATAGGTGAGCTTGTGTCGGGCGCTTCGCGGGTCCCCGACAGTGCCAGGAAGCGAGTTCCCTTCTACCTCCGGCCGGCGAGGAATGGATGAACACTCAGAAATCCGATGAGGTTTTAAAAAGCTTTACTTATCACAGGTTCAGGCATACAAATCAGCAAAAGGAAAAACCCGATGCTTAGGATTCCAGGCTAGAACCCCAGCCACGTGTAGGCCAAGATGGCGACCACCACGTGTGAAACTTTCAAGGGGAATAAACGCTCACAAGGCGAAATCCCACCGGGAAGAAGAAGCCCGGGAGAGGCGAGAACCTGCAAGTTTATACCCCCAGCAACTCAGACCTTCCTCCCATTGTTATGGAAAGCAGGGAGGGTCCAATGCCCTTAGGTAGTCCCTCCCTGCATCTCACCTAGGGCCTTTACTGTGCTAATGTTTTGAGCCGGAATGCCTTTGAAATGTAGAGAAGGGGGGTTTTTGAGATGGCATGTCACTGTACCAAAGATCAACACCAATGCCAGTTAAATATTTCTCCAAGCCTTCACAAGTCTCCTCTACTTCATTGTCGTTTTATATTTTATCAGGGAGCCATGCTTGTTTGTTTGGAAGCAAACAGCATTTCTCTCTGGTCTAATTACTTAGGTGTCCTTACGTGGCCAGGCTAATATGCTGGTAAGATCTAGCTAGTCCCACGATGATTGTGATAGCATGGGAGAATATTTATACCAGCTAGTACAGCATACATGGTCAGATAAACTGCCACATTTAGACTACCCCCCTTATCTACGGAGTGATTTTCGGGAGGCAATCCAGAGCAGATGCAGCGGCCCTTAGGAGTCCTGCAACAAGCTTGAGACAATCAGCATGAGGGCTTTGAGGAAAACCAAAGGTCTGTAAACAGGACAATAATGTGCTTTCAGTATATTTCCTTCCAGAAACTGATTTATAACAGGTCTGAGATTCCTGTAGCTGTGGAAAGGGGTGGAAAATCTTGAGTGAGTTTTTTTTTTTTTTTGGTTCTTCCTTTCCAAAGAACTTGTGTAATTTATTTACTGCTTCTGAAAAGGAGTTTTGCAAAAATAGCATGAGTTATGATCTTTTGGTCTTACCCAATTTGTTATCATATCCCTGTCCTTTTAGGACCATTATTTTTCCACATTTTAACTGTAGATCAGTATAAGGACTGCAAGGATTCAGTCATAATTCTGTCCTTAGATTACAATGTGATGTTGGTGGTTGTTTGTTGATTAAATTTGTTTTGGGTTTGCAGCCACACCCGACAGTGCTGGCAGTGGAGGTGCTTCTGACTCCCAGGTCAGGGGTAACTCCCAGAGGTGCTTGGGGGCGCCTTTCGGTGTTGGTACCCTACCCTGCTTCAGCAAGCAAATCATGTGTTCAAGCCCTTGAACCATCACCCCAGAGGGGCTGTAATAGTGGTTAACTCAACATATTGATTTTGCAGCTTAAAGAAATTAAGACAAAAACAATTTGCATTCTCAAATAACTGCTAGTATTTGCTTGGTTTTGCTTTATTATTCAGGAAAGAACAGTGACTTCTTCCGATGTCACATTCACTGAAATTCATCACATATTGTTCCTGGCAGCAAGAGTCCAGGATATTAGTATGTTTAGTTGGGCTCATGGAAAGTCCTGGACAATTTGAAGTTCTGTTGACACAAAGAAGGAATTATGATCATATTAAGAAGTTGGCATAATGGGGCCGGGGCGATAGCCCAGCGGGTAGGGTGTTTGCCTTGCACGCAGCCGGCCTGCGCCAGCCCAGGTTCAATCCCGGCATCCCATATGGTCCCCGAGCACCACAGGAGTAAATCCTGAGTGCAGAGCCAGGAGTAACCCCTAAGCATTTCTGGGTGTGACCCAAAAAGAAAATAAAAAGAAGTTGGCATAGTACCATTTGCTTCTTGTACTTCTCCTATGCCTTAATTGTAAAAAATTCACAATATTTTGTTTTTATTACCAACTTTACACATTGCCTTTTCCTTTTTACTTATAGTAAGTTGCATCCCATAAACCATTCCCCCATTTAATATTTCATCTAACAACTATTACCATCATGCTAAGAATGCATGAATGTTACAGAGATATTTTTATATTTATCTGAATTTGTGGGAACCCCTGAGATGCAGTCTCAATTCTCATGGGTCTTTGTACTTGGATTTGGGCCCAAAATGATGGAACACAAGTGAGTATTCATAGCACTCACGGCATGCACCTGAAAGCTTTTCCTTGAATGACATTGGTCACTGATTGCTTGGAACTCTTTACATAATATTAAGCAGAAGTCACTGTTTCCCAGATTCTCAAAGACTTGTCATCAGCTCCATCTTGCCTATCTTTCAACTCAGCTTTTGTCTCTCACTTTGTGCCACCTGGACCCTCCGCTTGTTTCTGAGCTTACTCTGCTCAAGCCTCTTGACTTTGCCCTTGTTTGGCCCCTCTCCATTCCTATTATGTAGATAGCTCTGCTCTTTGCTAGCTCAAAATGCAAAACCTGGACCCCCTCAAACTTTTTGTCAGTGCTCTCCCTTCGGCCTGATAGCACCACTCCCTCCCAGAGCATCCACGGTGCCCTTTCAGGTCTCAACTAACTCCTACGGAAAGAGGCCTCCGCCCTTTACCTTCTTTCTAATGTAGTCCCCACCCACCCTACCACCTCACCCAGCCAGTGTGTTATTCTTAGAAACTACAGCCCACTACTAAAACTCTTCTAGTTCAGTTGGTATTGCCTCTCTGCCCTACCAAGATGTTAGAGCTATGTGAAGTGAGTGCCTCTCTTTTATTCCCTGCTCATGTCTTCAGTACTAGAACTTGGTGGGTAATCTATGAATATGTACCGATGGAAGAGATCGCTGAATATCAGCATTCTGCCTCAAAGATACATCCAGCTCTGCCATCTCCACCTCATTTTTAAGTCATTGATCCCAAATGACACCCCTTCATACCACCTCCCTCCCCACCCCCATTTTAATGTAATTATTGGCTTTGCTCAGAGATGTCCAGGGCTTACTCCTGGCTCTGTCCTCAGAGATCACTCCTGGCAGGACTGTGGGGAACATATGAGATGCCAGGGATCATCTCAGATTGCCTATGTGCAAGGCAGTGCCCTATATGCTCTGGCCCCACTCCCTTCCCTATTTAATTTAAATTCCTCGGGGCCAGGGCGATAGCACAGCAGGTAGGGCTGTTAGGATATTTGGATAGTAGGATATTTGCCTTGCATACGGCTGACCAGGGTTCAATCCCTGGCATCCCATATGGTTCCCTGAGCACCACCAGGAGTAACTCCTGATCATTGCCGGGTGTGACCCAAAAAACAAAATAATAACAACAACAACAATAATAATAATTGAAATGCCTCTTCTGGTTTCCTATAATACCTTTCTTTTTTTCTTTACTTAGCAAATAAAGTTTATTTATTTATTTATTTGAGCCATCCTGGTGTGGTTCCTTTTCTTTTTTTTTTTTTTTTTTTTTTGCTTTTTGGGTCACACCCGGCGATGCTCAGGGGTTACTCCTGGCTCTGCACTCAGGAATTACTCCTGGCGGTGCTCGGGGGACCATATGGGATGCCGGGATGGAACCCAGGCCGGCACAGGCCGGCCGTGCAAGGCAAACGCCCTACCCGCTGGGCTAGCTAGGCTATCGCTCCGCCCCTGTGGTTCCTTTTCTGATGCAGCTCCGCTCCCTCTTCCATCACTCCATGGTGGCCCTAAGCAGAGCAGGTGCTCATGACACCCCCTGTGGCAGCCACAGGGTGGGGTGCGGACTGTGGGGAGAAGGTATGTAGCCCCATAGGAACCAGCAGATCTACTCCGAGAGGCCACTGTATCCCAGGGCCCTTTAATCTTTGGTCACAGCATAAAGAGCTCTTGGTTTCATCAGTACCTTTCTTATAATAGCATAGATTACAGCTATTGCAATTCTCAGTTACATCTCCATATCTCATCAGATGCAAATTGGGCAGAGTTAAATTTCATCATCTCTGATTCACATGTCACACTTTATAAGCACTGGTGGCACTTTTTCTAAATCAGAAGGGCCCGGGCATCCAGCTTGATGTTTAATAATGAACTAAAATTCAACTCCCCTTCCCCCTTCAGGGAAACCCAGTTACACAGCTGTCTATGGTAGCAGTCCTGTTAGACAATAATTGGATAATTCATTGAGGGAAAGAATGAATTTCCTATATCTCTGAGGAATTTTCTTAAAGGCAAAGAAACTAAAGTGGAGCAGAAGATGAGATTAGAAGTTATGGATACAAGGGCTACAGAGATAGTACAGCTGAAAGGTGCTTGCCTCGCATGTAGCCAACCCGTGTTTGATCCCCAGCATCCCATATGGCCCCGTAAACACTGCCAGTAATTTCTGAGCAGAAAGGCAGGAGTAGCCCCAGAGTATCTCCAGGTTTGGCCCAGGCCCCCAAATTAAGATAGAAATTATGGGCATAATTTCATATCACAGTCAGTGATAGAGCAGCTGCCTCACATGTTTGAGGCCCTGGGTTTGCTGTCCCACACCGCCCTCGCATCCCCTGGGTATATTCCCCAGCAAGTGGAGCCCCATATACACAGGAACAAGAGGCCATTTCATGGGGTACTATTCAAAATTCTGTCATTTTCTTTTTGACCAGCTTATAGAGGTTTGACACATGAAAGCTATGAATTTGTTTCATATATATAATTAGATAAGTTTGGGGATAATTTTATACCTAAGAAATTGTCACCAGAAAAGGGGACTCTCATACATTGTTGGTGGAATATCGACTTGTACAAACTTTCTAGAAAACAATATGGACATTCCTCCAAAGTCTAGAAATTGAGCTCCCTTTTGACCCAGCCATACCACTCCTGGGAATATACCCTGGGAAGCCAAAAACACACAGCAGAAACACAATCTGCACTTTTATTTTCATAGCAGCACTATTCACAATAGCCAGAACCTGGAAACAACCAGTATGCCCGAGAACTGATGACTGGATAAAGAAGCTTTGGTACATCTACACAATGGTATACTATGCAGCTGTTAGGAAAAAATGAAGTTATGAAATTTGCCTATAAATGGATGGACATAGAAAGGATCATGTTGAGTGAAATTAGTCAGAAGGAAAGAGAGAGATATAGAATGACTGCATTTATTTGCACGACATACATATGTGTGTGTGTGTGTATACATATTATGACACCAAAATCCAATGTCAGACAAAACGTGGATCAGGAGGTCTTACTAAAAGTGGAAATTACCACAAACGTGGGAGTTAGAGGTTTGGTAAAACAGAGAAGGGAACATGTGTGAATAAATGTCGAAAGGGCTAATACCAACCTAGAACTGAGCATTAAATACAGGCAAAAAAATGCACATGATGGCCTCTAAGTGTAGGTAGTACAACCCACAATGTGTAAGAGAAGGGAAAGAGAGAGGCGGGAGAGAGAAAAGAGATAAAAGAACCTGCCATGGAGGCAGGCTGTGGGAGGGGGGGGGAATTGGGGACATTGGTGGTGGGAAATGGGCACTGGTGGAGGGCAGGTGCTGGAACACTGTATGACCGAAACCTCTAAACATGAACAACGTTGTAATTGTATATCTCACGGTGGTATAATAAAATATTTAATAAAACAAAAGGAAATTGTCACCAGAATTAACGCCACAAACACTCATCACCTCTGTGAGTTCATTCCTCAGCCCCCTTTTTTTTTTTGTGGTGAGAAGAGCACTTAATTAGAGTTGCTTTTCACATATCCTGTGTACTTCTTACAACATTCCTTTGTCGGGAAAACTAGTTTTACCATTGGACAGGTGAAGAAATGAGCTGAGGAAGGTTTTGCAACTTCTCCAAGTTCACGACATTAGTAAACAGTGAGTCTGTGATAAAACTGTGGCCTCACTGATTCTGGGCTTGCCCTTGGCTGGTCCTGGCCACATGGGGCCTGTCTGTTTATTCCCAGGGGTCATGTCATTTATGCAGTCCTCCCTGGACAGTCCAAGCAGGGCAAAAGTCTTGCCTTCATACTCCTTTTTAGTGTCCCTTTGACCTAGTGTTATTCATGCTGAATAATTTCTTGGAAGATTTAGATTTTTCTGGTATTTCAAAGACTGTAGAAGAACTGTATTACCAAATTATATTTTTCAACCAAATAAAATGGAATTGTCAATAATTGTCAAATTTTTAGGTCACATTGCTTTTTATTTTTTTAAACATTCACCAGACATTTTAATTTTCAGCTTGACTTCTTTTGTTACTGCTTTTGTTGTTGCCGTAGCTGGCACCCAGGAGTTGCTGAGGAGTAGACCTAGCTTGGTGCTCACAGGTCCCTCCCAGGAGTGCTCAGGTTCTGTGCAGTAGCAGCAACCAAAATGGAGACTTGACACAAGCAAATGCCACATCACCAAGCCACACCCCTAGCCCTGCTTTCATCTTTTAAAAAATAATTTAATTTTTATTTTATCATTAGCCTTATGCTTTGAGTGTCCAGTGTCTGCACTCAAGGATGCCTGCATGCGCCCCCCACCAAAATGCACATACTTTCCATAATTTGTTTTGTGATTATGGTATTTGTTTTTTGGGTTTTTTTTTTTTTGAGGGTGAGGTTTGGGCTATACCCAACTGTGCTCAGGGTTTACTCCTGGCTCTGCTCAGGGGTCACTCCTGGCAGACTTGGGGGTACCATCTGTAGCTCTGGGAGTCAAACTGGGGACTGACACAGGCAAGACAAGTGCCTTAATATTTTTAGTATCTCTCCAGCCCCAAATTTTCTTATTTGCAAGTTTTTTTTTTATTGCCAAGAATGGTGGCAATGCAAAGTGTATAGTTTGAAACTTGTTTTTTGAAAAAGAGTACGTTGGAAAATTTAGTTAGAATTCCTCACTCCTGGCCAGAAAGATACTAAAGTGTGTGGGCGCTTGCCTTGCCTGTGTCCAGTTCAGATTCAATCCCCAGCATCACCCAAGCAGATCCGAGAGTGACTCCTGAATATGACCAGGTGTGGCCTAATTTACCCTCAAACAACAATAGAATTCTCACTTTTAAAAAATACATTTTGCACCTAAATGCCTGAGAACAGAGGACTGGCTAAAGAAACTGTGGTTCATCTACACTATGGAATACTATGTAGCTGTCAGAAAGATGAAATCATGAAATTTACCTGCAGATGGATGGACATGGAGACTATCATGCTGAGTGAAATTAGTCAGAAGGAAAAGGACAGATAGAATGACTGCATTCATTAATAGAATATAAATAGATACCAGTGTTTTACTAAATGTGGGAAATGGTAATGGCAGATTAAAACTCACCATTGAATATACACAAAGAGACTTAAGTGATAAACTCTAAATATCTGCAGGGCTAGCCACAATGTGTAAAACAAGAGGAGAGAGATGCAGAGACAGAGAGAGAGAGAGAGACAGAGAGAGAAAGAGGAAACAGAGCTACCTGCTGTTGAGGCAGCCTGGGGGTGGGTGGGGAGGGTGGGGGTACATTGGTGGTGGAAATGGGGCACTGGTGGAGGGATGGGTGCTGGAATACTGTATTACCAAGAACCAATTGTGAACACCTTTGTAATTGTATGTCTCACGGTGGTATAATAAAAAATTTAAAAAAATACATTTTGCTTTAGTTGTTTGGTGTTGTATAGGAGATATTTTCTGTATAACTTTCAATTTTAAAATTGCATGCTTTCTCTAATGAAATTTCCAATAAATAAGTTACAGTCAGTAGTGTTCAGAGCTGGAGAGATGAAAACAGGAGTTAAGGCACCTTCCTTGCATAGGGTTGACCCCTTGTAGCCCCCAGCACCACATATGATCCCCTAGAACAGCCAGCAGTGATCCGTGAGCACAGAGCAAGGAGTAAGCTGAGAGCATCATTGGATGTGTTTCTACCCCCTACCCTCCAAAAAACTTCCAACCCTGCCAGGTAGATTGTCTCAGTACAGGATAGGGTTGGGGAGAAGCTAATCTTCCTATCCCTCTACTTTCAGAAGCCTGAGAAATAATTACATTGATACAAGAGCAATTAGCAAGGGGATAAAAAAGATCGACTTTAATTATGTGAGCCAGGAGCCCGTAGGAGATGACCCTGTCTTCTGGTATTCCACGGAGGCTGTGTGTGGAAAGGGTAGTAAAACTGAACAGAGCTTTGCAATTGAAAGAAAGGGATTTTTTTTTCGGGGCTTATGCCCGATGCATTTTTATTAAAAAATACAAACTTATGTTTCACAAACTGGAATCCTGTGATCTGACATTGCCTCTCACCTCTCAGACCACCACAGAGATTTAGCTTCTATTTATAGGGAGATGGATGATTAGGTAACGCATCTTGCTTTGAACTCCCTCTCTCCTTTCCTTTCAGTCCTATACACTCTGCATGCCACACCACATGGCACATCCTGGGCGCACCTATGACTTGAACTATAGTTACCTTTTGGGGAGGGAGGGGCTTCCCTAGTAGAGCTGGGGCCCCAGACACATTCCAGGAGGTACTGGTGCCATGTGATGTATTGGCCCGCCAGCAGTGCAGTGCACTGTCCAGTCATGCTGTTGGCCACCATGGCTATCCCTTCCATGCTTGGGAGCTTGACTCGAACTCCGGGCACCTGCCCCTGCTCTAGAGCTACCTTCTGGCCCTATGGTTGTCACCTTTAGAAAAGATTTGTAATCAGGGGCTGAAGAGTAGGGTATTTGCCTTGCATGTGGCTCACCTCAGTTCAGTTCCCTGCATCCCATATGGTGTCTGAGCACCACCAAAAATGATTCCTGAGTGCATAGCCAGAAGTAATTCTGAACATTGCCAAGTGTGGCCCCAAAACAAAAACAAAAAGCAAGCAAAAGAAAAATTTTGTAATCTTTTAACAAACATTCACTGTCATGCCAGTACTGTGCTAAAACCTTAAAAAAAAATTATGGTTGGGGGCCGAGCAATAGCCCAGCGGGTAGGGCGCTTGCCTTGCATGCGGCTGGCCCATGCTGGCCCAGGTTTGATCGCCGGCATCCCATATGATCCGAGCACCATCAGGAGTAATTCCTGAGTGCAGAGCCAGGAGTAACCCTGAGTATTGCCGGGTGTGACCCAAAAAGAAAAAAAAACACCAAAAATATTATGGGCCAGAAAGATAGTGCCAGGGTTTAGTTGCTTGCTGTGCATACATTGATCAGTATAATTACCTTGTATATGGCTGACTTGGGCTCAATTCCCGTCCGCTAAGCTCCAACCATGAGTGATCGCTAAGCATAGAGCCAGGAATAATCCCGGAGAACAGCTAGGTGTGCCCCAATACCCACACTCTCCCCCAGCAAAGATTTAAGTGAAAACAGGGTACATGATGACCTCATGAAACCTCCGTCTAGCAAGAAAGTTTAGCACTAAGTGACCAGGCCTGAGTGCTAAACTCAGACCCTCTGAGCCCACATGGAAGAGATACAGTTTTACCCCTCAGGGCTATGTGTGAGTAAGGAGCCCCTTTATCTACCGTTGACTTGTCCATATTCTCACCAAAGACTAGCTCTAGATTTCTTTTGGATAAGTAAGACATCTTGCCCCAGTGAACCTCCATTTCCTCACCCATAAGTTGAAGCAAATCATTCTCACCCCATATGTCACTGGACTCTCATAAAAAATAAAATGAGATCATTATGTCAAGGACTTTGCTCCTGCCAAAGAGTCTTTAATACGTTGTTTCCTGTGTTAAACCAAGGAAAGAATGAAATGCTTCTCTGCTGATGGATTTTAAACTTCTCTTAGCAAAGGGAGGTCTCAGGAGTGAAGGCTGGTTCAGTGGAAGGGGGTGCACGGTGCACAGGTGAGGTGAATAGGCAGGGGGCGGGTAGGGAACTCCTGGCAATGAGTTTTGTAAGGAGCTAAGCCAAGATGTCATCAGAAGAGGAGTTATATTACCCAACTCAAATGACCCAGTCCAGATTTTAGGATCCGCCTGAGGTTCCAACTCAAGATGACCCAGCCCGAACTCAATAATTAGACTCCCTCAGGAGATAATTCAGCAGGATATAAGGCCTGTTGTGACTCTAAATGCGGAAGAACAACAGGGTTTAATATCTTTTTTCTTTGACAGTGCCCTGACCACAAGACTCTTAACTACATAGAAATCTGCCAAGCCAGGGCAGTCTTTCAGAACCATGTGAAACAACCTTGCAGTAATGCACATTTCATCTTGGAATTCCCTATATCCTAACTTGGGGTATGCAGTTCCTTCCTTTACTTCAAGAGTCTCTCTCCTCTCTACATAGTCTCTCCTGGCATATTGATGTTTTGGAAGGGGGCTTTTGAGGGATATAGGATGTACCTGACAGTGGTCAGGATTTACTCCTGGCTCTGCACAGGAGTCACTCTTGGCCCTGTGCTCATGGAACCATAAGCCATGCAGGGATCAAACCACTATCAGCTGCAATTTTTTTATTTTAATAAAAGCTGTTTGCTCTACTGAAATTCCTTTTTGTCGTCTTTGTCTGAAATTTCCTGAAATTTCAGTGGTACGAGCATTGCAAACATTTAAATTTTGTTTGGGGGCAATACTTGATGGTGCTTAGGGCTTTCTCCTGGCTCTGCACTCAGAGATCAGCCCTAGTGGGGCACACGGAGGACTGGGTCAGTAGCATATAAGCATGCCCACTATACTATCACTCCGGCGCTGCTCAGAGCATTTTGACTCGATCTATCTGAATCCAAAACCTGTTGACAGTCCAATAAAATATGTAGCTGCCAATGAGATTTTTTCAGTTACAAATCAGGGTCCCTTTCTGACTCCATCAAATGACTGTTCATGACGGGCAGGCTGATTTGGGACGTGGGACAGCTTACCTCCAATAACCAAAAGATTCCCCGGATTTTGTTTGTTCTTGTTTCGGGAGACTGCTTCCAAGCAGCATTCAAAGGATTCTGGGGGCCAGTCCCAGTGGTACTTGGATAACTGGGCCAAACGGTTCAGTGCTAAGTCTGGTGATGCTGCTTGGGTCCATTCGTGCTGGGGGACACCTGTCACCCTGGGGATGCTCAAAAATAACCAGGGTACTCACAGGCTCCAGGGATACACCTCTCAGTGTTCAGAGGATGATGCAGCACCAGGAATCAAACTCTGGTTGTGGTGTTGTTCGTGAGACGCCCAGGAAGCCAGTGAGCCTCAGAGCAACCAGAGCTAGGTGGCAGAGGAAACTGTCCCTACCAGCGACTTTACAAGGAGTCATGGGCTCAGACAGGGACAAGGGAAAGCTCAGTGCTGGCTTCTGCCCAGGTTTCCCAGACTTGTTGTCCACAGAAAAGAATTTCAGGAGACATATTAGTGATCTTATATAAGACAGTTCTATTATTTGTGGGTCACACCCATCAGTTCTCAGGGTTATTCCAAGCTTTGTTCTTGGGGTCATTTGTGGTAGCGCTAGAGGACCATACAGTGCCAGGAATCAAACCCAGTCCTCTGACATGAAGCTTGCCTTCAGCCCATTGAGCTCTCTCTCTCTCTCTCTCTCTCTCTCTCTCTCTCTCTCTCTCTCTCTCTCTCCAGTCCCAAGATATTTGATCTGAGTCCCAGTTTTCTCATTTATAAATCAGATTTTTCTCTCTTGGGAATTAACATTAGAACTGAGAAACATCCATAGTTTTTTGGACTTTGAGAAGAAAGGATACATTGATGAATAAAAAGTAGTTATTATCTTGCCTACCAGACATAAAGAAACAAGTTTGTAGACAGGAAAAATCAACAGGATTGTAGATAGAAGCAAAGATACCAGTTGGCATTGCTGGCTTGGCATGGATTTCTGTTTCAGGTAACAGAACTTCCAGAAGTTATATGGCATTTGAAATAAATTCTTTATGCTTAAGTCTAGTCTGTTTCTATTTATCATAAGCCAGAAAACAATCAATAGATTGTCGGGCGCCCCACTGGGATCCCCGACAGTGCCGGGAAGTGAGTTCCCTTCTACCTCCGAAGCCGGCCGGAACGGATGAAAGCTCAGTCAGTAGAGCATGAGACTCTTAATCTCAGGGTCGTGGGTTCGAGCCCCATGTTGGGCGCCAAGTGTCGGGGAACGCCGCCGGGGTCCCCGACAGTGTCAGGACAGAGGTTGTCTTCTACCTCCGAGGACGCCGGGAGAACAGATGAAAACTCACGAGTCCGGTGCAGTTCCAAAAATGGCTTTTAATAGTACAAAAGCTCTTCCACAGCACTCCAATATAATGAACAAACTCTAGCTCTGGTCCGAACTTAGACCATACAAAAGAGCCTAAGTCTCCCACCAAAGAGAGAGGATGTCACCCGAGCTGAGTCCTACCCAGAAGGAGCAAAAGGCCAAAGAGCAAAAGGCCAAAGCCAAAAAGCCAAAAGCCACAGGAGCCAAAAGCTGAAGGCTGAGGAACCAAAAGGCAAAGGTGAAGGGGCCTCAAGTCAGCCCCCTTATATACACCAAAGTAATCCAATCGGAGGTTGTCATGCCAACAAAGAACCCTAAACAGAGTGTAGTGCCACACCCTATTGCAGGTATAAACAAAGGTTACACCAAGGACTAATCCTGAGATTATCTCTTATGTAAAACACTGGAGAGAGAGGGGGCTGATATAAAGTAATACATCTTAACTTCATGAGCTTCATGTAATCTAGATGGTACCCACAAGGTCCTTATTATTATCTGCACCAGTGTGATTCTGAGTATCTTATTCTCATGTACTGAAAGGGTCATACTCGCCTGCTTAGAGCAAACTAGTATGATCCTTCCTATAGTCTTCCTTTAGTCTCAGCGTAGCCAGGGTGGTAGTCTCCCTGGTAAATTCTAACTGTCCCACGTTGGGTGCAGTGGGTATAAAGAAGAGCTGTGCCCGATCTAGAAAACATAGAAGTCTTAGTAGATGTTTAAGTCAGAAGTTATTCAATCAAGGTGACTTCTGTAACTGCCACACCCTCTATCAGTGTTTACATAGAAGAGAGATCTCATTAGAATGAACCTTGGCTTAAATAAGATTAAGCTGGGAGTGAGCAAAACAACAAAACTCCCAGATTAGCTAAACATGTCCCTCCAACAATAGATTATTATCATCATGGCCTTGTTTTCTTCAGTCAAGTGTCTCTTGGGATACTAGAGAACTGTCCAGAAGTTTCCAGCTCATGGGTCTGATAAAGCCTCTATAAGTCTTTACCAGTACCAGGATGAAAGGCAGTACCTGAAAGGTAGAGGCACATATTCAGCCTCATGGCTAAATGAACTGAGCACTCCTTACACACAGGAAGCCCCATTTCAGCTCCCAGCACCAAATAGTCCCCCATGCTCTGCTGGGAGCAAGTTCTTAAGCACGAAGCTGGAAGCAAGTCCCTAAGCATGAAACTAGGAGCAGTCCCTGAGCACTGCCAGGTATGTCCCTAAAACTGGGGCTAAAAGATGAAAAAAGATTCCCCAACTTTGGAGGCATGTCAGTATTTTTATAAATTAGGGAGAATGAGTGAACTGCTAGATTTCCTTCATCACCCATGATGTTGTGAACCAGTCCAGCAAAAAACACTTGAGGGATACCAGCTAGACCTCAGCGTAAAGTGCCTGCTCTGCAGTCAGGAGACCACATCCCATACCAGTAAGGGCTTACTCCTGGCTCTGTGTTTAAGGATCACTCCTGGCAGGGCTCTGGAGACCAAATGGCGTACCAGGGATCCAACCTGGGATCAACCAGGTGCAAGGCAAGCACCTATTATAATTTCTCCCTGCCCCCATCAGGTTTGTTTTATTAGTATAGTCTAAGTAACATGTTTACAGTAGTATTGATATGATTTACCATACCTCACCACTGATTAAGCATAAGAGGGCTCCCTGAGGCACAGTGTCCCCTGTTCCCTGATTCTTGTGCTTCCCAGGAGAATTTCATGAAGAGCCAAAAAAATTTTGTTTTTTAATTTTTACTTTTTTTTTCTTTTTGGGTCACACCTGGCAATGCTCAGGGGTTACTGCTGGCTTTGTGTTCAGGAATTACTCCCGAAAGTGCTTGGGGGAACATATGGAATGCCAGGATTCAAACCTGGGTCAAACACATGCAAAGGCAAATGCCCTTCCCACTGGACTATTGCTCCGCCCCTTACTTTTGGTTTTGATCCATGCCCAGTGGTGCTCAGGGGTGTTACCTGTGACTCTGCACTCAGGACCATGTAGGGTGCCGCATGCAAGGCAAATATATGCTGTACTGTCACTCTGGCCATGGATAGCCCAAATATTTAAGGTAACCATTTATTTTAAAGGGTAGAAGAGGCAAGTACTCATATTAGGCTTAGGGCAAACTGTATAAAGAGGGGCAAAGTAAGACATTTCAGCAAGCACCAGAAGTGGGTGTCCAAAGGGGAACACCAACACTGTGTTTATTCTGCCTCTTCTCTTGGTTTCACACTTCCCACCTTTCCTAGTCCCTTTCACTATCCTTCCCCAAATGGCTGGAAATACCTGAAGGTCTGAGATCCTGTCCAGATTTGGCCATTCCATGAATTTCCATAGTAACCATAAGGCTATCACCATGCCAGAAGTAGTAAAATGATTGAATAGTGAACTACAGTTTCCTCAGGTCACTTGCTTCCTCTAGGTCAGAAAGAGAGACCTTGAGAGAATCATGAACTGGGGTGAAATTTCCTCAATGTAAATGTGGCCTTGGTGTCATTGCTTTGCCCAGTATTTGGTTTAAACACAAGAGCGATCTCTACTTTGCCTCATATCTTCCTATCTTTTCTCATATTCTCATGACCTCCCACATAACATTTGCAGTCTGTCCAACTACTACCCCCCCCCCACAAGTGCCCAAAATCATCTTCCAGTGACCTGACGAAGCAGAGAGAAAGGAAGGTGGAAAGGTAGGAGTTGAATAGAAGTGACATAAGGACACTTGTAATCCAAGTTCATCAGTATTTTGTAATTGTTTTTTATAATCCAATCCAATCTTTTTTTTTTTACTGTTTTGGGTCACACCCAGTGATGCTCTGGGGGTTACTCGTGACTCTACACTAAGGAATCACTCCTGGCAGTGTTTGGGGGACCATATGGGATGCCGGGATCAAATCCAGGTTTGACTCTGTGAAAGACAAATGCCCTACCCACTGCACTATCGCTCAGGCCCCCATGGGTCATTTTTGACACTGTCTGTTCCCTTGTTTTGTTTCTCTGTATACCACAGATGAGTGAGTTTTTCCCTCATTTGCCTTCATCTCTTTCTTACTTCAAGATAATTTTGTCAGCTGAAACTAGTTTTTCAATAAGTTACATTCTTTTATTTGTTTGTTTATTTGGGGGCCACACCTGGCTGTCCTCAGGTCTTAATCTTACTCAAATTTGAACTCAGGGATGGAGAGATTCTATAGAGGCTAAGGTCCTTGCCTTGCACAAACCTTGTCCTGGTTTGATCCTGGCACCATAGGAATTCCTGGGTACAAAGCCAGGACTAACCCCCTAGAAGCACCAGATGTGCCCCCTAATACACTACAAACTTGCCTCCTGGGCATGCCATACACACACACACACACACACACACACACAATCACCTGCACAAACCCTGCCCCGCCCTTCCCTGCTTCTCCTTTGGCATGAACCCACCTCGACACCCAAGCAGAAACCTACCCTCATCCCGCATACATCAAGCTACCTCCACACCTACAACGCGCTGACTCCCCACCTTTGCCTCCACTGCTATTACCAGCTTTCTGATGCTTCTCCCCATTTCTGGTCTGGTCCAGCTCCAGATTGACTTGGAGCTCTTTCTTAGAAAGGCCTTTCTTCCTCCCTCCCCACGCTCACCCTCCTTTCCTTCCTTCCCTTCCTGCCCCTTTCCTACCCTACCCTCTCCGTCCTTCTCTTCCTTTCTACCTCCTTCCTTCCTTCTTTCTGGGACAGGGGAAGGGTGTTTGTTCATCATCCATGGTGGTGTTTAGGGAACTACATGATGTCAGAGATCAAATATGGGACTTCTGCATGTGGCTCAGGTGTCAGTCCTGAGGGTAGACGAGGGACAGTCCAATAATGGTGCAGGCGTAATGAAATATGGTGGAGGAAATTATGTAGAGCTTTGCGACTATGAAACAACTTCCAAACTCCTACAAATTATGATGTACCAATTAAATTAAAAATATTCAGTATTTTAAAAAATAAAATTAAAAACCATTTGTAGTGGGATCAGGCGATAGCACAGTGGGTAGGGTGTTTGCCTTGCACGTGGCCAACCTGGGTTTGATCCCCAGCATCCCATATGGTCCTCTGAGCACTGCCGGGAGTAATTCCTGAGCACAGAGCCAGGAGTAACCCCTGAGCATTGTCGGGTGTGACCCAAAAATAAAAAATAAAAAAATAAAATAAAAACCATTTGTTCAGTCTTTTGAAAGCTCTCCAGCCTTCTTAGATTACTCTCTCTCTCTCTCTCTCTCTCTCTCTCTCTCTCTCTCTCTCTTTCCCCCTCTGCATTTTGAATTACATTTCAATTATCACCTAACTCCTGAGCTACTCCTGGTTATACACTCAGCAGTCACTCTTGGGCTCAAAAGACTATAGTGGGTGCTGAGGATCAAACCTAGGTTGGCTGCTTGCAAGGTGAGCACTTTACCTGCTATACTATCTCTCTGGCCCCTTTCTTAAAGGCAGATGCCATTATTATTTTCATAAAGACTTTCTAAACCCTCTGTCCAGCCCCTCTCCAGTGTGGCCCCTGGTATTCTGGGGAGATTTCTTCAATGGGAAAGCAGTTTGGTGCTTAATGGTAGAAAGTGCATTTTCTGGAGTTAGAACATCTGACTATAAACTCTGGCTGCACTGTCTATTAAAGAAAAATTACCAAATTTTGTGCTTCAGTTTCTTTTATAAAATAGCTTAGGGTTATTAAGAACCCCACTTCTTAGGGTTCTCAAATAAGGTAATACACATTGGCACTTAGCTTGCCTGGAACTTGGTAAACATCAAAGAGAACCAAAAGCAATTTTATTGTTATAAAAGGACTAGACGTCTGTTCCACTAAGTACAATGTATGAGCATATATGTGTGTGTTATACACAGACTACATATATACACTCTAATATCCACAAACAGCTGAACTCAAAGGCCTGTTTTTCTCTGTCGTCTTTGTAACTCAGCTTGATAATAATGGATCCCATAAATACTTTTAAATTTTGTTGTTGCTTGTACTTTTTCTTTTGGACCACACCGGCAGTGTTCAGTAGCTACTCCCACTGTGTTGCTCAGGGTTACTTCTGGTGACGCTGGGAGACGAGGCAGTATTAGAGTCTGAACCAGGCTCCTGTCTGCAAAGCATGCACTCCAGTCTGTGGCACTTTACTCCAGTGTGCATAAATAGTTTTTCATTGAATGACCTTATTAAAGCCCTTCATTGAAATTTGGTACACCTACACAATGGAATACTATGCATCTGTTAGGAAAAATGATGTCATGAAATTTGCCTATAAATGGATGGACATGGAGAGGATCATGTTGAGTGAAATTAGCCAGAAGGAAAGAGACAGATATAGAATGATTGCTTTTATTTGCATGACATAAATACATATACATATTATGATACCAAAATCCAATGTCAGGTGAAACCGGGATCAGGAGGTCTTACCAAAGGTGGAAATTACCACAAACATGTGGGAGTCAGAGTTTAGGTAAGACAGAGAAAGGAACATGTGTGAATAAATGTCGAAAGGGCTAATACCAACCTAGAACTGAGCATTGAATACAGGCAGAAAAATGCACATGATGGCTTCTAAATGTGTGTATTGCAATCCACAATGTGTAAGAGAGGGAAGAGAGAGAAAGAGAGAAAAGAGATTAAAAAAACCTGCCATAGAGGCAGGCTATGGGGGAGAGGGAATTGGGGACACTGGTGGTGGGAAATGGGCACTTGTGGAGGGAAGGGTGCTGGAACGCTATGTGATCGAAACCCCCAAACATGAACAAAGTTGTAATTGTATATCTCACGGTGGTATAATGAAATATTAATTAAAAATAAAGCCCTTCATTGACTACTGTCTGCTTGTAACATTAGAAGCTGTATTCTTTACCATGGATTACAAACCTCTGAAATGAGGATCCTCCATAACTATTGCATCATCATCTATTTCAGCCTAAGCAAAATCCCTGGCAGTTCCCAAGACAGACATTTTCTTAACACAGGAAAGTATTTTCATGTCTTTTTCTTTAACCTGGTAAATATCCTTTGATATACAAGACTCAAGTTTAAAGGGCCGAGCAATAATACAGCAGGTAAGGCTCTTGCCTTGCACCCAACCAACCTGGGTTCCATTCCTGGAATCCCATATGACTCCCACCCAGGCACAGCCAGGAGTAGTTCCCAAGCACCCAGGCAGGAGTAACTCTTGAGCATCACTGGGTGTGGCTCAAAAACAAACAAAAGAAGTCAAGTATCTTGCCTTTTAAAGTTTTTTCTTGGTTCTTTCATAGGTGACTACTAAGTCTACATATACACACATGCATAAAGCTTTGTTGGTATTCAGTAACATTTCATGATAAAATAAAATACCTATGATTCTTCACTTCATGTCCACCCTGTAGCTAAAATGGATTCCTTCCCTCCCGGGATTTCCCAGCATTTCTACTTCATCTCTAAAGTACCAGTTGCCTAAGACATAACTCATCTTACCTGCTGGGAGCCTCATGGTCAGCTGAGCTAAGGGAGAGCCGGATGGCAACTCTCCCCCATGCTTCTGAGTCTCTGCATCATGGCCAAGAGCCCCAAGGTAGTTTGTGGGAGGAGCCACCAGGCCTCCGGGACAAGTCAGAGAGGGGAAGGGATACCCCAGCTCCATCTCCAGGAACATCCGGTGACTTCCGCCTCCAAGAGCCGCCTACCTGGGCTCGAACTCGGCTGCTCTGAGCTAGTCTTGAGATCAGCGTCTCTCTTGCTTGGGTTCTATTGAGCTGTGTGGTCCAGACCGTGATAATGGTGGCTATTATGTTGAGCAA
The DNA here is from genome assembly GCA_021461705.1 of Cryptotis parvus. Classification (NCBI taxonomy): domain Eukaryota; kingdom Metazoa; phylum Chordata; class Mammalia; order Eulipotyphla; family Soricidae; genus Cryptotis; species Cryptotis parvus. The sequence goes on from JAJIBD010004195.1 coordinate 160,718, forward strand.
GTCTCATCTGGCTGCTTCCGAGGCCTACAGAAGTGATGGGCCCACTCCCAAAACTCATCTTGCCTCCTGGGAGCCTCATGGTCAGTTAAGCTAGGGAGAGCCAGATGGCAGCTCTCCCCATGTGTCTGAATCTCTCATCTTTCTCTCTATCTCTGTTTCTGTCTCTGTATTTTTCTCGCTCTTCTCCTACACCTTGTGACTTGCCTTACGGTTTATGATGCAATTATCTATGTGTATATTCAGTAGTGAGTTAGTGTGACCTAGTTCCTCATTCCCCATCAACCTCCCCAGTTTGTTACAATTACAATGATCATTATGGTGTACGGATGTGAAAGATCCTGGGAAGAACCTGGTCCTAGCCTACTCTGTTATCTAAGTCTCTTGTGCGGCTGTGCACTGTCACAGCTGTACGTCTGGTCTGTTCCTTGTCCGGGTAATCTGGTTGTGGAGTCTGAGAGCCCATAGCCAAGTTCACTGGCATGGAGAGGGAGGAGCCCAAATTCCTGTTCCATTTCCAGGCAGTGTGGCTTCCCCCCCACATGACTGCTTTACCCTAGGAGCTACATTGGTCTCTGCTGGGGACTAGCCGATTCCTCAGAGACTCCATGGGCTGCTCCACGAGGGCCAGGCAGTTCAGCTGTGTGTCTGGTCTGTCCCTTGTCCAGTTCATCTCTATTGTTACTGTTTTGGGCATATCGAATACACCACGGGTAGCTTGCCAGGCTCTGACATGACTCTTGGTTCATCCCAGGGGCCCAGTCTTTTCTATGTCAGACCATCCACCATTCAGGGCCCATAGGGCAGAGCCCTGGGGATGTAGACAAGCCTATCTCCTGTCTGCCACCTGCCAGCATAGCTGGGCACTGCAGCCACACCTGCAACACCTCAAGGGGCAGGTGGCCCCTCATTGTTGTTTTGATTTTCATCTCCCTGATGATTAGTGATGATGAACATGACTTCAGATGCCTTTTGACCATTCAAATTTCTTCTTTTTGAAGTTTCTGTTCATTTCTTCTCCCCATTTTTTTTGATGGTGTTGGCTTCTTTTTCCTTGTAAGGTTCTAGCAGTGTCTGATACATCCTGGATATTAACCCCTTATCAAATGGGTATCGGGTGAATATTCTTTCCCACTCTGAATTGCCCCATGTATCTGAGTCTCTGGATCAGGCATACCTGGTTTGAAATAGATACATGGGGCAGAGCTGCTACCCACTCTCCCGGGCTCAGCTGATCATGAGGCGCCCGGGAGGGAAAGCAGTTTCTAGCCCTGGCCTGCCATCTCAATAGAGCCTCACAAGAAGTCAGCAGAACCCCCACACCATGAGGGCAGTCATTTTCAACACCTGGACTCCACAGCTCGTTAGAGCTCCACCTAAGAGAAAAGCTGATCTCAAGTCCTGCTCGTCAGAGTCCCACCCCTATTACTGTTAGAGAAACTTTCTGTTAACTGAGGCAGTTCTTTATGCGGCCACACTCAGACTGTGCGGCATTTTCAACAAGTGAACTAGTGCCCCCAACCCCCAACCTTCCTCCTATAGAGAATTCCATCTGGCTTAGGGCACAATTCCAAGGCACTCTTCTTTTCAATAAAGTTTTCACTTAATACTTTTTTTTAAAATATTGGTTTGTGTGCAGTGGTACTCAGGACTTACTCCTGGCTCAGCACTCAGAGATCACTCCTAATATACTCAGGAAACATATGGGGCACTGGAGGTTGAACCCAGGGTTGGCCATTTGCAAGGCAAGCAGCCTAACCACTGTACTATGCTCCAGATCCTGAAACTCTTTTTTTGAGGGAGTGGGGGTCACACTTTGGTGATGCTCAGGGTTTACTCCTGGCTCTGCACTCAGGAATTACTCCTGACGGTTCTCAGGAGACCATAATTGATGCTTGGGATTGAATCCAGGTTGGCTGCATGCAAAACAAATGCCCTACCTGCTGTACTATTGTTCTGGCCCCCATCTGAAATGCTTTTTTAAAAAGACAATGTTCATCAAGTAAAACAAACATGGAGCATGTCAGTTTCATGACACGGTCAGTGAGAAAAGGACAGCCTGTAGCTAGCTGCAGTAACTACATTGTCAGGTACATGTTTTATAGTTACTGGCCAGCTGGTCTAATGAGGGAACCACTTAGAGGCTTAGTCTGCTATAACGATGACTCACTGTCCTGGAAAACTTCACTTCCTATGAAAAACGAGCTGTGGAGTTCTGAACCTTCATAATTTCATGATCACTATGACAACTGTGAACCTTTCAGAGATGCTCTGGGTTCCGTGGGAGGTTATATATCTGGTGGATCTGATCTTGAAGGAGTGTTGGAGAGAGGAGATAATGTTACCATTACTCACTGAAATCTGAAGTAAAATAATGGCCATCCAATAAAGAATGACTATTCACCATTAATCCAAACATTAAAAGCACCTTGTAAAGTGAGCCATCATTATGTACTCATAGCATAATAGAAGCCCAAACTAGGAGCGCCAAATGGTATTTAAGACCTCTCAGAGGAAGTTGTTAAGTTATACAGGAGATTCAAAAAGAACTAAACACTTCCAAAATGAACTACTCAGTAACCAGGTCACACCCAGTCACATACGTGCTCAACTGTGAGGGATCTTTATTTTTTAATAACTTTTATTATACCACCGTGAGATATACAATTACAAAGATGTTCATATTTGGGTTTTGGTCATACAGTGTTCCAGCACCCATCCCTCCACCAGTGCCCATCTCCCACCACCAATGTCCCCGGTTCCCTCCCCCTCCCCAGCCCGCCTCCATGGCAGGTTCTTTATTTCTTTCCCTTTCTGTCTATCTCTTATGTGAGGGATCTTTAAAATGTCAATGTATGGAGAGAGCACTGAGCTTTGACCACCTGTTTATATTTATCATATCCAGTTCTTTTTTAATCATCCTGTTCAGTATTATGAGCACAGTAATAAGAGGTCCACAAATGGCCAGCAGGGTTCTAAATGGTCTGTGAAAATCCTGAAATTTTATGAGAAAATATTATTTAGTTAACAGTGCTCTAACAGGGCTGCTCCTTTTACCCTTATCACCACTTTTTTGTAATAACAGAATCAACGAAGTATTGCACTAACAGATTTTATAATGATATTGGTAATGACTTAATCTCCTGTATTAATCTTAAATTTAGAAATGAATAAATATTTTTTTTCAAATTTTTATTATACCACCGTGAGACATACAATTACAAAGGTGTTCACAATTGGTTCTTGGTAATACAGTATTCCAGCACCCATCCATCCACCAGTGCCCCATTTCCTCACCAATGTACCCCACCCCTCCCACCCACCCCCAGGCTGCCTCAACAGCAGGTAGCCCTGTTTCCTCTATTTCTCTCTCTGTCTCTCTCTCTCTGTCTCTGCATCTCTCTTCCTCTTGTTTTACACATTGTGGCTAGCCCTGCAGATATTTAGAGCTTATCACTTAAGTCTCTTTGTGTATATGAATATTTTTTAATGGCCAAAGCAGATACAAAGAAGACCCTGTCATCCTCTCTGATGAGCTGACTCCTTTTTGGGTCAAAGAGAAGAAAAGCTCAAGAACAGACCAAGCAAAGGGAAACAGATAGTTGCTCTCTGATCTCTGCACCGTGATTGCCTGGGGGACGTGCAAACACCATAGGGAGGACTAGGCCAGAGAAATAATTGTAGTTTAGTGGTATGGGAATGATCTTGAAGAGGTGGAAAATTGTACCCCAGAAACATATATGATCTTGGAAACGAATGCTACCACAATTAAAAAATTTCCATATTTTAAATTAAAATTTTAATTAAAAACAATAAAACCATGTTGTTTCATTAAATTCCCTTCAACACTGGCTGGTGAAGCACCATCATTGTTGTGGTGGGACTCAGTCACTGTTAGCCGACAGAGAATCTCTCCTAACCCCTATGAACTTAGAAAGATACGAAGATGCCTTCCCATTTGTGGGAGAGTCATTCTGCAGTGAGGAGCATTGCTGGTCAACTTAACATATCTCAGGCACAGACAAGATGCAGCCTTTTGTCTCTGTTGAAGTACTTCATTGAGGGGCCAGAGCATTAGTACAGCGGCTAGATTGCTTGCCTTGCATGCAGCCATCCTGGGTTCGATCCCTGGAATCCTATTTGTTGCCGCAAGCACCACCAGGAGTAATTCCTGAACACAAAGGCAGGAGTAGCCCCTGAGCTCACTGGAGTGTGACCACCCCCATGAAAAAATTTCATTGCTTCTACATTAGAGTCAGGTGTTAGAAATCACACCCAGGGCCTGCTACCTATGAAGACACATGTTCAAACACAGGGCCAGATCCCCAAAGAGCAGAAATTTTCTGTGTAGGAAGAATGTGCCCTTCGCTATGTGTGAGGAGCCCACAAAGGTGGCCCTGTCCAGCTACCTATCAACCTTTGGCCATGACTGACCCCAGCAGCTGTAAAGGCCAAAGGTCAGGGTCTACCTCAAAAACCCTCCTTCACTCTTTATTTGTATTTTATTTTCTTACACCCTAGATACAGCTCTCTTGAGTTCAGAAGAAGTATTTAATTATCCATCCAGATGTTAGGCCTGCCTGTCAAACACAAAAGCTGCATGCTTTACTAATTTAAATGATAACTTGCTGTCACATCTATACATAGAACCACCCCCCCACACACACACACACTCCCCAATCTATCCAATACCTTTTGGTTGAAAGTGGGACCAGGTAAAGGAAGGACTTAATCAGAGTTCAGTTTTAGTCGCTTCCTACAGGCAGTCGTTCTTGACTCTGAAAACTAAAGTCCTGGAGCCAAATAGAGACTACATTGGTTAAGGTACCTGACCTGCGACTGACACACAACCTTGGGCTCTTGAACTGAGCTGTGGCCTAGTGGCCAAGAATTGCTGGAAGCTTTTGAGCACTGCTTGGGATAAGCACCCATAAAAAGAGGGTGACAAAAGTTTCCCTTTCCTCCATACAGTAGTGATGATTTGACAGGGACGGAAGCATTGTTTGGAAATCAAATCAACACCAGGACTCAATGCCGTAGTATGTCCTCATACTTAAATGGCTCTGAACTGTCAGCGTATAAGCAACATGAAAGTCAGTTCTTGTCTGTTTCATTCAGACTAGTGCTTACCATGGAGTCAGATAATTGTTGAGTGAACCCATGAATGAAAGAAAACAATAAAGGTGATTCTTTAAACCACTTTTTCAAAAATTCATGTAAAAGTCAAATGTAGTTTTAGATCCTAGTGTATAGTAGGTCACTGTAACTGGTTTTTTTGTTTTGTTTTGTCTTTTTTTTTTGCCACACCTGGTGTTTCTCAGGGGCTGCTCCTGGTTCTGTGTTCAGGAATCACTCCTGGTGGTGCTTGGGGAACCATATGGGATGCCAGGGATGGAGCCTAGATTCTCTGCATGTCAGGCAAGTGCCCTACCTGCTCTACTAGCCCCCTTATTTACTTTGTTTGTTTGTTTTGGGAGCCATACTCTGTGATGCTCAGAGCTTATTCCTGGCTCTGTGCTCAGGGATCACTTCTGGCATTGCTCAGCAGATCATATGGGTGCAGGGGCTCAGGTCCCATATGGACTGCAGGATAAAAACCTGGGTTAGTCATATGCAAGGCAAGCCCCCTACCCACAGTTCTATTGTTCCAGCCCCCAAATATCTGATTTTTGATAGTCAAAACAAACAGAATGGATATTAAAAAATAGGAAATAGGGGGCCAAAGCAATGGTCCAGCAGGAAGGGCATTTGCCTTGCACACAGCCAACCTGGGTTCGATCCCTGGCATCACATATGGTCCCCTGAGCACAGCCAGGAGTAATTCCTGAGTGAAGATCCAGGAGTAACTCCTGAGCATGGCTAGGTGTGACCCAAAAGGCAAAAAAAAAAAAGAATATAGGGCCTAGGGTGTTAGCTCAAAGAACTGGAGCCCATGTTTTGCCAGCAGGAACCCAGCCAGATTTAATACTTTACACAGCATGTTCTCCTGAGCACTGATGAAGTGACCCCTGAACACAAGCTGGGAGTGGTCCTCCCCCCAAAATAGGATATAAAAATGCTATGGGCATTCACGCCCATGTATTTTTTACATAATTACAGGAGCAGGCAGCAAGAGGACATGGCTGAGATGCTGGCCTGATGACTAATACTGTCTGCTATTCCATTGTGCTCATACGTCAGTGCAGTGCTATTATGGGAACCAAGAATCACTTGTCTGCTAAGTATATATTTATTAAATACCAAACTGGGTAAAATATTTATGAACATTTATGTCAGGGAAGGACGTGCCATGGCAAATGCACAATGTAAGCCGTGTTCAAACCTGAGCTTTCAGATGATAGGAATTTTCATCTCAAAGAGATTTGAAATGCTTATAAAGAAGAGACCGAGTCCACAGCAGTCCCTTTCCTCTCTTTATTTCCAGTACCACTGTCATCACTGTGACCTTTCTGCTCTTTGAGGCGGCATGGAAAAATGCACAAGAGCATTGTCACAGAGAACAGAGACCCACAGACGCTGCAAGGCTGGACAAGGGCATTCTCTTGGGCCCTGCTGTCTTCCATCCCACAGTAGAAACCGGTGGGAAAGCATCCTACCTGGACAATGAGGAATTGAGGGCCGAGAGGGAGGGGAAATCACAGCTGTGCATGTAAAGACAAATGATCACACCCCATCTGTAACTCGGCTCTAGGCGATCTCACGGATAACATTCCCAACACATAGGTTATGCTTCTTGTTCTCAAAGACAAAGAGGAAAATAGACCTGAGTCATACTAGAGCCCTGTTGGTCAAAGAAGAGAGGTCCAGGATTATTGGGGGGAGAATTATCAATTTGAATTTTGCTCTTCTTTGCTCAGAACCTGGAGGTGTCTCCTAACAAACCTGATGAAACAAAATTGACAATTGTGTTAGGGCCCAGGGAAGGGGTGTTGATAGGCAGTATTGGGGTCATCAGGACTACAGCGCTGGGGTGAGGGAACAGGTGGTATGAGGATCCAACTCAGGGCCTTATACTATACTATATCCCTTAGAGCTATTTCCTTGACCCCTTGTTTTAAGCTTTGAAGACAGTGGGAAGGCAGAGCTTTTGAGTAATATACATCCATTAAAATGTTTTTTTTTTTTATAAAAAGATACCAGCCCCCCTCCTCTCCTCTCTTTTTTTCTCTCTGTCTCTCTCTAAATTGTTTTGACAGAAGAGATAATCGAGGAAGGGACTAGGCCCTGGCATTATCATTTGTTTACATTAGAAACAGAGGTGTGGCACCACCTAACCTCTACACCTAAAAGCTGATTCATCATCCTTATTAACACGACCCGCCCTGAAGAAAGTATTATGGCTTTGGGGTATAAAGGGACTGACTGAGGCAGAGCCATCCATTTTGGTGGGACACCTGGGCCCAGGTTCATGGTTTGATCAAGAGCTAGAGGTCTAGGGAATTCCATTATCTTGCATTGTGGTAGCAGAGTTTCTCTTATTATTGGTAATTAGTAAAGCCTCTTGGAACTGAACTGATCTCCTGGTTTGTTGGGGGCCCCCATGGCTCCCCAACACTGGATATGCTGCTGTCCTACACCCAGCTCTGACTTACTCCTGGTAGTGCTCAGGAAATCAGACTGTGTTCAGGAGTTTCTACTGGTGGTGCTCAGGAAATCAGACTATGATATAGTGCTGGAAATCTGACTCAACCTTCTGGCATGGAACGCATGTCTTTAAGCCATCTCCCTCACCCTATATTGAGATTCTTTTTTTTTTTTTCTTTATGCTTTGCCCAGTAATGCTCAGGGATAACTCTTGGTGGGATTCAGAAGATCATATGGGTGCCAGGGATGGAACCTGGGTTGATCATTTGCAAGGAAAGAACCCTACTTGTTGAACTATCTCTCTGGCCCCCAATATTGAGGTTCTTAAATTAAAAATAGCACATTTTAGGGCTGGAGAGGTAGTACAGCAGGGAAAGCATTTGCATGTTGCCAACCCAATCTCCAGCACCCCATATGGTCCCCCAAGCATGAAAAGAAATGATCCTTGAGCATAAAGCCAGGAGTAAGCCCTGAGCACAGTTGGGTGCAGTCCTACAACAAACTAAAAATAATAGGGCATAGAGTTAAAACAATATTAAGTGCTGTGATGTAATCATTTCTAGGTAATAATGTCTAAGCAGTAGCCTCTAGGCCTATTCTGAAGCTTGCTCAGTTACCTCCAGGACCTCTAAATTATTCATGATGGAAGCAGATTTCTGACCACAATAAAGGAAAACAAGATACTGGAAGTAGCAGCAAGACTGTTTGAAAAAGTAGTGAGCTGAAAATTTCCCAGGACCAAAGAAAGGAAGGCAGAGAGAAGGTGGAAGGAAAGAAGAATGAGAGAAAAGAGAATAAGAAAGAAAACATCAATTTAACAAGTCCCATACACCTCAAGGACTGTCAAACACAGGGCTGAGGGAGCTCTGCAGGTGGGCCCTCCAGCCCCACTGGCCTCAGGGGTCACCTGTATTGAGTTAGTAGCTGGGGGGACTTGATATGCTGACCTGTATGAATCAGATTGTTAAAAATGTTAAAATTGTTAGATTTTGGACACCTATGTGAATGCTTAGGGGTTTCTAAGTGGTGAATATGTGATATGAATCTTTGACATCTTTCCTTATATTAAACAGCTTCTTGTATGCATATTTGGAATTTAAAAAAAAGATAAGACTATTGAAATTCTCATAATTCTAGCATGTAATTAAAATTCTTCATTTTAGAGTCCATTTCTTATTATGTATCCTAGGTTCTCTTGCTGATTAAATAAATAAATAGATATAAATGAATTAATGAATGAATAAATGAATGGATGGATGAATAAATAAATAAAAGACTAGAGTGGCAGATCTAACTTAGTTATGACTTGGCAATCACTGGACAACTACCTAAACTTTAAGTTATATAATGTTTTTGTTTCATGATTTCCTTTGTTCCTCTGCAATGAAAGTAATATGACTGGGGCCAGAGTGATAGCCCAGCGGGTAGAGCATTTGCCTTGCACGTGACCGACCCGGGTTCGATTCCTGGCATCCCATATGGTCCCCTGAGCACCACCAGGAGTAATTCCTGAGCAAAGAGCCAGGAGTAATCACTGAGCGTCGCCGGGTGTGACCCCCCCCAGAAAAAAGCAATATGACTAATTATGCAATTTTTAGTGTAAACTTTGTTTTTTTAATTAATTTTATTTATATTTGCTCGTTGGGCCACATGTGACAATGCTCAAGGGTTACTCCTGGCTCTGCACTCAGGAATTACTCCTCTTGGCTCACCATCTCAATAGAGCCTGGGAAGAAGCCAGAGGAAACCCTGGCACCATAATGGCAGCCATATTCAACAACCAGACTCCACAGTTCATCAGAGCCCCACCCTAGAGAGAAGCTGATTTCAAGCCCAGGTATGTGGGTCTTGGCAGCTAAATTCAGCTGGCTTCGGCGGAGATGGAGCTGGGGTCCCTTCTCCCCACCTCTGTCCAGTCCAGAGGCCCAGTGGACCCACCCACAAACTGCTTCTGGGCTGTCGACGGTGATCCAGAGACAGACACACGGGGCAGAGCTGCTACCAACTCTCCCTGTGGCACACAGCTGCAAAGCAGCCACGCAGTACATCAAACTAGTAGAAACCAACCACATTCTAGAAATTCAGATGGTCAATGCCAGAACGGAAATACACCAAATTGAGAGAGAGGAGAGATAAAGAACCTGCCATTTAAGCAGGACGTGGGAGGGGGAGGGAATTGGGGATATGGGTGGTGGGTGATGGGCACTGGTGGAGGGCGGGTGCTGGAACACTGTGTGACCGAAACCTCCCAGCTTGAACAATGTTGTAATTGTATATCTCACGGTGGTATAATAAAATGTTAAAAAAAAATAGACCAGATTAGTCCATAACAAACCAGAAAAAAAAATCACTTTATCAATACCATTGCCATATATAGACCTTAATGGTCAATATAATTGATGCCATGTGAGGGAGCAGGCATGGGATGGGGCGGTGGTAAATGAGGGTTTTTGGTGGTGGAAACACACTGTTGGTGGTAATGATGTTGGATGATGAAATATTAAATAAAAATGAATAAATAATTAAAAAAATGGGATAGAGGAAAGGAGAAAAAAAAAGGAATTACTCCTGGTATGCCAGGGATTGAACGTGGGTCAACCGCATCCAAGGCAAAGACCCTACCCATGTACTATCACTCCAGCCCCTAGTATAAACTTTATAAATTATTTACTGTAAGTACTTTATAAATAAATAATGTATTATGAGTACAAAGAGCAGAGAGGAAGGTGGACATTGACCTGTTCCTTTTTTTGCTTTTTTGATCACACCCAGCAGTGCTCAGGGGTTACTCCTGGCTCTGCACTCAGGATTACTCCTGGAAGTGCTCGGGGGACCATATGTGATGCCGGGATCAAACCTGGGTCAGCTGCGTGCAAGGCAAACGCCCTACCCGCTGGACTATTGCTCCGGCCCCCTTCATTATTTATTTATGAGTACAAAGAGCAGAGAGGAAGGTGGACCATTGACCATTGACTGACATGACATCAGTACTGGGTGCGGCCTATGGGTGTTTATTCTACATTTGATACATTTGATGTCACATTCTCTAGTCTTCAACTGGAAAAAAAGAATCAGAATACATGCATGAAAAAGAATTTACCTTTCAAGGCTGGAGAGATAGTTCAGGGGTGATGGCACTTGCCTTTAATGTGGCCAAATCTTACTGGATCCCCTGGCCCTGCATATGGTTCCCTGACTGTTGGCAAGAGTGACCCCTGAGCACAGAGCCAGGAGTAAATCCTAAACATAACAGTGGGTGGCCCCTAACCAAAGAGGGGGTATTTTCTGCAAGGGTCTCCTTTCAGGGATTATCGAAAACAGCATTTTCACAAAGAGAATTGTGTTCCCAAATCCCCCACTGTGGGCCCATCACCTCTGGGGGTCCCGGAAGCAGCCAGATGAGACTCACCCACCACACTAGCCACCACCTTCGCTGTCCGGACGCTGGGATACTACCTCATGACCAGATTAACAGAGCAAAACCAGTTTGAGCCCAGGTTGCGCGGCACAAGTGGCCGCATGGTCCATTAAAATAGTGGAAACAGTAATGTCCTTTAATGCACTGCATTCCACGATGTGCAGGGAAGTTTGGTGGGAGGGAGAGATAGAGAGGAGAGAAATAACATCCAGAACCCGCCAAGTAGTTGAGGTGTGGGAGGGGGAGGGAGGTGGGGACATTGGTGATGGGAGATGGGTTTGGGTGGAGGGATGGGTGTTGGAACACTGTAGAACCAAAACTCTACGTGAGCATCTTTCAATTGTATGTCTAAAATGGTGTAATAAAATTTTGGGGGAAAAAACAACAAATTCCCCCTGTACCCTATGCATCTATTCTCCATTGCCTAGGTGATGGTTATTTGCTTTTCATGACTTAAGAATTATGGCAAGCAGATCCAACTCTCTCTAGCCAAGGGAAATCTTTGGGTTTCTGCAGGTGGTGTCAACCAACCTCCGTATACCTCTAATTTGTTTGTTTTGGCTTTGAGAGGGAGTTTTGAGCCACCCCCAGTTATGCTCAGGGGTACTTTCTGGCTCTACTCAGGAATGACCCCTAACAGGGCTGGGTTGTGGGGGAACAAATGTGGTGCTAGGATGCAAAGTGGTGTCACCCAGATGTGAAGGCAAGTGCCTTAACCCCTATATTGTCTCTGGTCCTACGTCTCTAATTTGTATCTGTCAATTTATACCAGAGAGACAGAGGTTCCAAAGCTCAGAAGAAAGACAACTGAGAACAATCTGGAAGGAACATCGCAAGGTGCTCCAGGGCTCAGAGCTGTCTTCTAATAGTAACGTGGTGCCTTTATTTAAGTAACTTCTTTTCCTGGTAGTTAAGTTATCCTCTTAGAAGAAAAATTGAAGGGTTGTCTGTGGAAATTTTAACTAACTTGCAATTTTAGTAACACAGGGTTATACACTGTGTTATTTCATAGAAAAATGCAAAGTGTGCCTGAGTAAAAAAAAATAAGAGTGTGGTAAGTCTGCCTTGTTTATTGAGATTGCTAAGATAATGAATTGATATCATGAGTCTCATTTTACTGTGTCTGAGTGAGAATCTGTTGGAGCAGAAGGGACGATATGGGGGAAAGCTTAGGAAGTGAAATTACATTTTTCATACATTCAGTAGCAGCTGTTCAGATAGCAGAAAAATCCTCCAAAGCAATTTATCAGGAGGCAACGCAGTGAGCAACAATGCGGACTACACTTCTTTCCCCCAGAGAGAAGGACCCAGAATAGCTCTGTGATTGCACCTGACAGCATATCATACTCCAGATCTTCATGCTATTGAGTAATGGACTTTCAAAGGTCTTTATACCAGAATGAACTTTCTAGAGGGAAAATTGTCTTTAACTCAATATTATTGTGATTAGTAGGGGGAAGTTTAGGAAACCAGTGAGCAGGATGCAGCTTTAAAGGGAGAGTGATATTTTCCATTAGCATATTTGATATGCCAGATACCAGTAACAAGTATAGACATCATTCCCATGACCTGATGGAATGGTTTGAGGCTCTTTATGTTCCTGGAGCAAGCAGGTGTCCTTGGGCTCTACTAGCATGAGACAGGACATATGGAGATGTTACTGGTGCCCGCTCAAGCAAATCGATGATGAACGGGAAGACAGTGATACAGTGATACAGTGATGCTTGTCAGGGTCTCACCAGAGAGGTGCCCCAGAGGACTTAGGATTTGGTAAAAAAATTTGTCACGAGCACCCTGTGGACCCTACAGTCCTGCCAGCTACATTGTGGCAACCATTAGTCTATGCCTCAGAGCCACCAACGCAATGAGGTATGAAATTTGCCCCCTGCTAATTTCCAAGGAGTTTTCAGGAAGTTCTGGGCCTCAGCCAGGGGAAAAGGTTTGCTCTTTACAGGAACAATTAAAGCACTGGCTTCCACCCAAGTGCCCCAAATTAATTGTCTACTCTCACAGAAAAGAATTACAGGAGAAAACAACTAAATAAAGAACTTTTATTAAAAAGGAAACAAAAATGTGCTCTAGTGAATGTGGAGTGATGAAAGCCTCTTTAAGTGAAAAAAGAAAGGAATTACACACTCTGAGTTGGGGCGTTTACCACTTGTTTCTGCAAGGTGGTTCTTCTTTTTGTTGAGGGGTGCGGATGGGGGGTCATACCTGAGCAGAGCTAAAGGGCTATTCTGTTTTGTTTGAGGGCCACATTCAGTTGTGCTCAAGGTTAACTCCTGGCTCTGCACTCAGGAATCATTGCTGCAGTGATGCTGGGAATCAAACCTGTGTCGGCCACATGCAAGGCAAGTACCCTATCTGCTATACTATCACTCTGGCCACTCAGTAACTGTTACTGACTCTGTACTCAGGCATGGTTCCTGGGGATATTCACTGGACCATATGTGGTGCTAGGAATTTGACCAGAGTTGACTGCAATGCAAGGCAGTACCTTAACCCCTGTTCTGCCTTTCCAGTCTGCAAGATTTTTTTTTTAAATAGGGTTTTCACAAGCTTCCCTAGCATGGTGCTTTGTATGTAGATAAAAAATCTGTGGCTAGGTTATTTTAATGAGAAAGGCTGTTGAGCCCTACTGATCTTCTGCATTTAGAGTCCTAACAGGCCTTATATTCTGCAGAATTTTCTCTAATTATTGATATTTGGCTGGGAATCTTGGAATGATCTTCTTGGGTTGATCTTCTCCCTGGTCTTAAATCTGGGCTGAATCATTTGGATCTTGAATTTGGGTCTAGTATAGAGCAAGATAACTACTTTTCAGATCACACTTGGTTTAACTCCTTTCCAAACTCATTACTAGGGGTTCTGTAATTAAGAACCTGCCAACCCATCTGCCTCATTACCAATTTAGAATTTTAATGCACGGTCTCATGCTAGTGACCCCTATGACAACATATTTGCCTGATGATTTCTGTTGGCATGAGACATCCCAAATACATCACTCCTGAAAGACCAAGTCTGAGATTAGACAAGAGTCTAAGGAAAAAGAAAACAAACCATTGACATAGAAACAAAGCAAGAAGATCAGGAGCTCAACAAACTACAAAGACAGCAGATCAACTGTATACAAATCTTAAAGGAATAAAGACTGTTAACATATGTAAATGACATTGCTCTTCTTTGGCAGACGGGCCAATATTTTTCAGAAAACTACAGACATATGTTGCAAGATGATTTTAGAGAGAGGAAGTAAAGGGCAATCCCAGGTAAAATTGTCAGGTTGATAAAGAATCACTGACAATAGCTTTTGAGGAGAGGATTTTCATTATACCATGGGTATTTTTAGGATGGTTAATCAAATAGTAGTCAGAAGGAGGAGTTGAAAGGGGATGGGCAGGAGTGGACTCAAGACTTTCTGAGTCTGAAGCTAGTAGTAGTTTAACGAGGGTGTGGACTTTCCTTCAGAATGCAGATTTAAGAATGCAAAACTATGAGGGCTGCTTCCAAAGCCTTGGAAGGCAGCCTGAAAGTTATGTTTTTCTTACCTTCTTACCTTCACTATAAACTAGTTGGTGCTCCTCCATTTCTCCTTCTCATCCTCTCTCTTCTCTCCTTCACTCTCCCCCCAGCATCCACTTGATCTCATAGGGCTCAGATACCCAGCAACGTTCAGATTCAGGTAGGGCTCAGCCAGGCAGGGACATATACTGAGCACAGGTGACTAAACCCACATGCACCATAAGGGGAGAGTGAGGCGTTTTCACATCTAGGCTGCTGGCCCTGGGATTCCCCTTACCTTAGACATTACTTCCTTTTTCTTTATTCCTCTTTCTTTCCACATCCCTTGACCTGAAGAGTCTCTCCCTAGAGTGCTCGCCTTCATCAACATTCAGCCCCTCAATCCCCAACAACTGGTTAAGTTTCTGCTTTAGCAGTCCCGCATGCAGACGTCCATCAAGATCCTCAGCACATTCTGTGTTAGAAGGACCAACCTAGAGCCCCGATGTTGCTCAGTGGTAAAGCGTGTGCTGTGCATGCACAAGTCCTGGGGTAGATCCCTGGTAGCATTACCCTCAATATGAAAAGTATTGGGGCGGAGCGATAGCACAGCAGGTAGGGCGTTTGCTTTGCATGCAACCAACCTGGGTTCGATCCCCGACATCCCACATGGTCACCCGAGCACCACCAGGAGTAATTCCTGAGCGAAGAGCCAGGAGTAATCCCTGAGCATGGCCAGGTGTGACCCAAAAAGCAAAAAAAAAAGTATTGTTTATATCTGCCTTTCCTCTCTGTGGAAGGAGCCACATCTGAGTCATTTTGTATCCCCAGCACTTAGCAGAATGTAGGTCCTCACTAGACATTTTGAATGAACAAATTAAGTACTTAATGACTAAATAAATCTCTATGTGAATCATTCTCTGTGATAGAGTATAGAGACAGAGAATCTAGATTTGGGTTATGACCAAAATGGTAGGTGGGAGAAAGAAGAGAAGGCAATTAAGCATATACTACTGAGAATAATCAATCGAAACAGTGGGAGGACCAACAGGAATTGTTTGTGTCATCTTTGCATTTATAATTAAATGAGAGAGGTTCTACAGTGCCTGCCTATTACTTTTTTTACATAAGAAATAAAGGAGTTTATCAGGGTGCCTATTAAATTGCTATAACAAGGAGACACCAACAATTAATAGTAAAATACAATGGTAGTTTTCTTCTCTCATGGCAAGGTTCAGAGGTGATCATTTCGAGACTGGTGAGCAGCACTGCTTTTTTGCCATCCCTGGCATTTTGCTCACTGGTTCCTGTAGCCTAACTTTTGGTCAACAAAAAGAAGAGGAAAAGCAGGAAGTTGGCCCTAGCTCCTGGCAAAATGGCCACAGCCAGCTCAACTGTAGGCTGTGAAATAGTCTCTAGTTGGGCATCCACAGACCCACCTGAACCTCAGGAGAGTTTCATTAATCAAATAAAGGAGAACAAAAACCAGGAACCACTAGAGGTTTGACATAAAGTATTGTGTTTATTTCTACCAAAGGGAAAAGAGACTTTCTGTAAAGCAGTAGAAGCAGGCATTTAAGCCAAAATTCAGGAGATTAACAATTACAGAGGAGTGGACAAATGATGATAAAATCTGCAACTATTTACACATGTCTAAGTGTAAATGGAAGAGAAATACAGTGATAACTGGAAAGGACACTGCAGAGTCAACAGAGGTTCTTTTCTGCTGAAGAGGGATAATTATAGTAATTGGTAAGGCATGTGCTTGGGAATATCTCCTTTTCTGTTCTTTTTCTTTCTTTTTTAAGTTTAATTTTTATTTATGTGGCTTGGGGGCCACACCTAAGCGGTGCTTAGGACTTATTCCTTTTTTTTTTTTTTGCTTTTTTTTTTGGGGGATTACACCCAGTGTTGCTCAGGGGTTACTCCTGGCCATGCACTCAGGAATTACTCCTGGCAGTGCTCGGGGACCATATGGAATACTGGAGTTTGAACCCGGTCAGTGGCATGAAAGGCAAACGCCCTACCCGCTGTGCTATCGCTCCGCCCCAGTAGGACTTATTCCTGATATTGTGCTCAGGGATCACCCCCTCATGGGACTTTGGATACCAGGTGGTGCTGGGAATTGAAAACATGGAAGCCAAGCACTGTATCCCCTATAATGTCTAGCCACCAGGTGACAGCTGTGTGTGTTCTGACAGGACATGCCCATGTTTGATCCCCCAGCACCACATGGCTCCCTAAGTACCTCCAAGCAACCCCCAAGCATTCTCAACTGTAACCCTCAAACCAAACAAATGAAAAATATAAAATACATAAATGGACTACAAAAATGCAAAATGGATAATAAGATTTTAAAAAAAAGTCTTGAAGAGAAATAGGAATGTATCTTTGTCTTGTTTTATTTTTTTTGGAGGCTACTCCCAGAGCAGTGCTCGGGAAGATTAGCCCAGGCAGTGCTTGGGGAATCATATGACACTGGGGATTAGACCTGGGTCTCCCTGCAGACGAGAGATCTCTCCTGCCTGGGATGATAGGAAAGTCAATAAGCCTCTGGTAGGAACTTCTATGGCTATTAGGGCCAGTGGGTTTTGCCACCTTTATTTTCTGCCAGGTGCATTTGCTTTCCTTGTTTTCCCCTTCCTCATTGAATTTCTGGCCTACTATTTGCTTTTACTTTGTTCCTGCCTCTAATCACATTCTAATTTTCTTCAAGCTCAATAAATCACTAATAACCTCTGCCAGGCAGTGGCAGGTAAAGGTTAAGGAAATAGATTCAACCCAAAAAGCCCTAGAGTCTCTGTCAGTCCTTCAATGATTTAATTAGCACCTAAGCCTTCATTTTTGTGTGCAGAGATAGCATCTCTCTTGCGGCACGATTCTGAGAACTAGAATAGATGCCCAGGTAAAGCTTCTTCCAGGTAAAGTCAGTGCCTGGCAAACCTCATTGTAGCTGATTTAGTAGTATGTGACAACACAATCAGATAATGTGACTGGGAACAGCCCCAAATCTGACCCATTAAAGTTATTGGTCCAAGATTTAAAAAGTAATAAAAGGGCATTAAATACTCAGATGAATTACAACAATTCTGGAACGGCCAACACTAGAGAAACCTGGACTGAACTGTGGGTGCCAGCACAGCCGGGTTTTAACAGCAGACAATGTCACTGGCCTCAGGAATGACAGAAAGTGCTGAGTCATGCCCCCACCCACCCACACACACACTCCCCAGCCTGAACTCCGCGGCAGGTCTCCCAGCCAAGTGTTCCAGGCCCGATCAGCCCATGCCCATCTCCTGACCTACTTGCAGCTGACCTTTACTTTGTCTCCAGTGACTTGTGCTCTCATTTCTCAATCACTGATCCAACTGGTTATTTTCCTTATCCGGGCACCAGCTTCTGACTTCAGGTGTTGAGTTCTAACTAAATAGACAGGTGCTTTTACTGACGCCTGAGAATTTCCACCTGCAGATCAGAGATCCTTTGAGCAGAAAAAAAAACTGCTAACTTTCATCACTTGGGTTCTTCTTTTAAAAGAGATATGTGGGAGACTGGTGTGATAAATGTAGGGATTAAAGCACTTGCTGTGTGTGCAGACCCTCAGCATATCACCCCGAGCACAGAGCCAAGAGATGCCCCCAGCGTTGTCAATTATGGTCAAATCTCTTTTCCCCATCCCAACCCCAAAAGAGTTAAAATAGAGGGAAGAAAAAAATGCTTTTTTTATTTATTTTGGTTTTGGGGCCACACCTGGCAATTCCCAGTGCTTGCACCTGGCTCTGCACTCAGAGATCACTCCTGGCAGGCTCAGGGAAACCCACATGGGTTTCCAGAGTTCAAACCCTGAGCATCCATGTGCAAGGCAAGTGCCCTACCAGCTGAAAAAGCTCTCCAATACCAAGAAATAAATTCTTAAGAGCTGCTCATAATGCAAAAGGATGAAAGTAAAACTAATGAGGGAAATTATAGGTGTTTTCCGGAAGATAAATGAATGTATGACTTCTTTTACTAAGCTTCTAATCTAGAGGCTAGACAGTTCAGCAGGTAGAGCACTTGCCTTGTAGGTGGCCAACCCTAGTTTGATCCTGGCCCTGCATATGGTCCCCCAGATCTGCCAGAAGTGATCACTGAGCACAGAGCCAAGAGTAAGACCTGAACACAGCTGGGTATGACCCAAATTCTTTTTTAAACGATTTTTGTTTGTTTTTTTTTACTTTCCTAATTTGTCTGTGCAGTGTGAGACCTCCACTGGGGGTGGGCTATTGTCTGGCCATCTGTTCTCTTACAAAGTCTCCCAGTCATGTCTGTGTTTATAACTGATCTCCTCTGTTCTATGCTAGAAATGAGATCATGGACTTGTTCTGATTTTCAGGCTGTGGCATCCTAACAGTGTTCTATAAAAGAAGCCTCACAGGGTTACCTGGGAGCAGGGTGGGCTGTGTTCCCTCCCTAACAAAGCCCTAGCAGTCACACTCACACCACAACAGCTGGCACCATGCCTCCAGCCAGACTACTCAGTTAAGTATTCTGGATTTTCCAGAGCCTCTCCAAATTCTATGACACTGACACCAGATTGGATGGCATGTAATGTGAAAACCAGCTAATCTTGACTAACAAAACCATTGACATAGAAGGCTTAACTAGTAACAACAGCTTAGTAAACCCTTAGACAAGGACATAGTGTTCCCATGGTGAGGTATGACAATTTTCATGAACTTTTTTTTACTGAAGTATTTTTTGATCATTCTATTAGCTATTCAGTGGTAACAAGCAATGTAAAATAAGTTATTCTGGGCCTGCTACAGGGCCAAGCTTGAAGGAGCAGTTGGTAAAATGGAGACAATGGTGGAGGGAAGGTGACAGTGCTGGTGGGATTGGTGCTAGGATATTGAATGCCTGCAACAAATGCATTGTGAACAACTTTGTAAACCATGGTGGTGTGGGTGGGCTGGGGGGTGGGGAGTGAGGCCTCAAGGGAAACCCATTCCACCACCTTTGCTTCCTGGAGCACCTAGACTCCCCTAATCCTTGCTCTTTGAAATCTGAGATAGCAGCTTCTGGCCTGATGTCCTTTTCTAAGTCCCTCTTCCCGAGTGAGTCCCCACTTGTAAAATGAAGAGGGGCTAGAAGTCTCGGCCACGAGGACAGAGTTGTCACAAATGCTTCCTCTGTCCCCACTATTCTTCTTGCAACCCCGACCACAACCAATGCAAGAAACAAGAGGCTGGGCCAGTCGGGGGAGTAGGCGGGGGGGCAGAAGGTATGCATCAGCAATGCCACTTCCTTCCCTTCTGGGCACAATCTCAGAACCCCCAATGCCCAGGGGATGTGAACAGAAGCCTTCTCTGTTGTGTGGCAGTGATGCACAACCTGGGTGATGTGCCTTTCTTGACCTGGGCTTCCGGCCTTACTGTTTGTGCACACACACACACTCGAGAAGGGCTGCTGGAGATGCAGCTCCTGTAGCGAGGCGGTACTATTGACCTTGTTAGGAGGAAGCCCCACCTGCTGCTGTCCAGAGCACACTTTGGAACCAGTCCCAACGTCAAGATTGTTCCTGGTCTGATATTTAAGAGTCAGGCTGTGTCCTGAAAGTTCTGGCCTCGATATTTGTGCTAAATATTAAGGTGTCAAAAATTTAATTTAGGGGCCGGAGCGATAGCCCAGTGAGTAGGGCGTTTGCCTTTGCACGCGACCGGCCTGTGCTGGCCTGGGTTCGATCCCGGCATCCCATATGGTCCCCCGAGCACCGCCAGGAGTGATTCCTGAGTGCAGAGCCAGGAGTAACCCCTGAGCATCGCGGGTGTGACCCCAAAAAGCAAAAAAAAAATTAATTTGTCAGCTTTCATTCTTATTCATATTTGTTTTCAGGCTGATTTGTTGAGCATCATCATTGGTGCTGGGGGGACAGGGAGCATGTGCTGGCAGGGAACAAATGCAGGGTCTTGTACATATCAGGCCTGTGCTATATCCCACACTATTTTCCCAGCCTATTCTAGGCATTTCCCTCTGGGCCTGATGTGTGGGGTAGAGTCACACTATATATCTGTTGCTTACTCAGGTCTGGTCCGTAACCTGCTCCTTCCTGTCATAATTCTAGCTGCATTGCCCAGGTTCATGCTTAGCTGAATTGATCAAACTGCTAATGATTTTTTTTTCTTTCAGGAATTTCTAGGGCAGCCAGTACTTGGTTATTTTTGAGGATCCTTCCATTCCTTTCTAGTCAACTTACAGTGGAAGACAGTGATGATAGGGATTCTCAGAGAAATATCTCTCTTTAAAAATGGCTTTTGGAGCAGTCCACAGAATGGGAAAGAATATTCACTGATAAGGAGTTAATATCCAGGATATATCAGGCACTGGTAGAACTTTACAAGAAGAAAACAAACAACCCCATCAAAAAAATGGGGACAAGAAATGAACAGAAACTTCAGCAAGGGAAGAAATTCGAATGGCCAAAAAACATATGAAAAAATGCTCATCATCACTAATCATCAGAGAGATGCAAATCAAAACAACAATGAGATACCACTTTACACCACAGAGACTGGCACATATTCAAAGAGCAAGAACAACAAGTGCTGGCGTGGATGTGGGGAAAAAGGGGACACTCATCCATTGTTCATGGGAATGCCGGCTGGTACAGCCTTTCTGGAAAACAATATGGACATTCCTCCAAAGACTAGAAATTGAACTCCCATTTGACCCAGCCATACCACTCCTGGGAATCTACTCTGGGAAACCAAAAATACGCAGCGGAAACACCATCCCTACTTTTATGTTCATAGCAGCATTATTCACAATAGCCAGAATCTGGAAGCAACCAGAGTGCCTGAAAATCGATGACTGGATAAAGAAGCTTTGGTACATCTACACAATGGAATACTATGCAGCTGTTAGGAAAAATGAAGTTATAAAATTTGCCTATAAATGGATGGACATGGAGAAGATTATGTTGAGCGAAATTAGCCAGAGGGAGAGAAACAGATACAGAATGACTGCATTTATTTGCATAACATAAATATATATATATGTACATATTATGATACCAATATCCAAGGTCAAGTGAAACATATATCAGGAGGTCTTGTCAAAGGTGGAAATTATCACAAACATGTGGGAGTCAGAGGCTAGGTAAGACAGAAAATGGAACAGTTTGCTAACAATTGTCAAGGGTACTAATGCCAACCTAGAACTGAGCATTAAATAGAGGCAAAAAGATACACATGAAAACCCTTTAATGTATGTTCTGTAATCCATAGTCAGGAAGGGAAGGAAAAGAGAAAGAGAGAGAAAGGGAAGAAATAAAGAACCTGTCATGGAGGAGGGCTGGGGAGGGGGGAGGGAACCGGGGACGTTGGTGGTGGGAGATGGGCACTGGTGGAGGGATGGGTGCTGGAACACGTATGACCAAAACCCAAATATGAACTTTTTAATTGTATATCTTTGTAATTGTAAAAATAAAAAAAAAATTTTAAATGGCTTTGGGGCAGGAGCAATAGTACAGTGGGTAGGGCATTTGCCCTGCATACAACTTAACCTGGTTCGATCCATGGCATCCCATGTAGTCCCCTGAACACCTCCAGGAATAATTCCTGAGTGCAGAGCTAGAAGTAAACCCTGAACATCTCCAGGGTTAGAAGCCATAATAAATAAATAAAAATCAATAAAAATGACTATATGGGGGCCAGAGTAGGTAGGGCATTAGCACACAGTGGACCTGGGTTTAATTCTTGACACCCCATCCTATCATCCCCCAAGCCCATCAGTAGTAATCCCTTAATGCAGAGCCAATGGTAAACTTTGAGCACTGCTGGCTCAAATAAAACCTCATAAAAATGCTATATGGAAATGAAGACATTCTTTACATAGGTGTGATTTGGTATTAAACTGGTAGATCTGACAATCAAGTTAATGCTAAGAATAGTGTTACCTTCCACATCTCAGTATTTCCTGCTCATAAAAGTATCCCCTGAAAGACTCAAATTAGGGTCCACTTAAAAAGTTTTTCCCCTTGGGCACTACCAGGAGTAGTTTCTGAGTTCAGATCCAGGAGTAACCCCTGAGCACTGCTGGGGTTAGTGCAAAACAAATACTTTACACCTCAGATTGGCAGGCAGTGAGCTGAGCTCATGCTTTTCATGCAGGCATCTAAGAGTCCTGTATTCAATTCCTAGCACCATACAGTCTTCTAAGCACTGAACATGAACTAGTCCCTAAATGTGCTCCCAAACAGAAAAAATTGCCCTTAGGGTAAGCTTAGTGGATTTACTTAAGGTAGATTCTTGGATTTGAATCCCTCACTCAAACAAATTCTTAACTCACCTAGAATTGGCTTCTACCATTTTATCCACAGCCATGTTTTCAAATTGCTGGAAACTCTAGCAAATAATACACACCCCACCTGTGGCACAGCACTAGCTCCTGCTGAAAAGTGCCATTAATAAGGGATGTTTATAATTCTTATGAAAGTTTCTAGGAATAGAAGAAGGAATCTGATCAAAATATGAGCAATTTTTGCTGTGAAATGGGTGAGATTATCTTACCTTTAAAAAATCTTGATTTGAGCTGTTCTGGACATTCCATAGCTTATAAAATCATTCTATGCCAGTGTTATAATTAGAAAATATCAATAAAAAGCTGCATCAGTGGGTCCTAGAATTAAGCTATGTGGCTGGTTGGCCAGGTATCATCAGGAGTGGCCCTCAGGCCCCCTGAATACTGCTTGTGAGCCCATCTATTCTCATCCCTGCAATATGTATCAAGCAATCCCTGACCTAGTCCTCTACTGGCTTTACTACGTTAAAACAAGTACCAGGCTGGAGTGGTAGTACAGTAGGTAGGGTGCTTGCCTTGCATGTGGTATTGACCCAAGTTCGATCCTGGGCATCCACATGTGGTTCCTCTGAGCATCTCCCAGGAGTGACTCCTGAGAACAGAGCTAGGAGTAAGCACTGAACACTGCCGGGTGTGCAGCCCTCCTCCTTCCCCCTCCAAAAAAAAAAGGTATATACAATAAAAACTTCCTTCATCACAAAGGAAACAAAGTGCTAATAATTGTCAAAAGTGCTAATTCCAACCTAAAACTGAGCATTAAATACAGGTGAAAAGATACACATGATAACCTCTAAATGTATGTATTGAAATCCACAATGTGTAAGAGAAGGAAGAGAGAAAGAAAGATAGCAAAAGAGAAAGAGATAATAAACTTGCCATAGAGGCAGGGGCTAGGGGGAAATCGGGGACATAGGTGATGGGAAATGGGCACTGGTGGAGGGATGGGTGCTGGAACACTGTATGACCATAACCTAAATATGAACATCTTTGTAATTATATATATCTCATGGTGGTATAATAAAAATATTAAATTAAAAATTGTTTTTGGCAGACATTCATTCATCTTTCTTATTATACACAAGATGCTGTGTTCAATGGACACTTGCTTTGTATGCAGAAGGCCCTAGATTCCTTTCCAGCGCCTCCTGGTCTCATGAACATTTCTGAGAGCCACACCGTGGAGCCAGCAGATATTCCTAGGAACTTCTAGGTGTGACTCCAATGACCAAATCACTAACAACAACAAAATAAATAAAAAAGACAAGAAAACCTCAGTGTGTTATACATAATTTCTATCTAATCTTTTCTTTTTTAGTTTTATAGGGAAAAGGAGAGTTGGGCCACACCTAGCAGTACTTGGGGCTTACTCCTGGCTCTACGTTCAGGGATACTCCACATGGACTTGGGGACCATGTGTGGTGCCAAGGATCGAACTGAGACCATCCTCATGCAAGCAGGCAGGTTCCCCTCTGTACTATCTCTCCAGCCCCAAGTGCTCCAGCTCCTTAAGCTATCCCACTGGGTCTTCTTTTTTTTTTTTATTTTCATCGGCAGCCCACACCCAGCAGTGTTCCTAGTCACTCCCTGATGCTGCTTGAGAAAGCACTCAGTGACAGGGATCACACTGATCTCCCACATGCAAAGCACACATCACACATGTTACAAATATTATACAGGTTACACAAGAGCCGTTTTAGTTATGTTCTTGGCCCCGAGTCTTGTTCTTAGAGAGCTCCTTCTTTTTCTTTTATTGGTCTGTTTTCTGGGGCTGGAGTGATGCTACAACCTTGCACACAGCCGGCCGACCCAGGTGCAATCCCCAGCACTGCTTATGTTCCTCTGAGCCCTGCCTGGAGTGATCCCTGAGCACAGAGCCTGGAGTCAGCCCTGAGCACACCAGTGGGTGTGCGCTCCCACTCCCCCCAAAGTTACTCTGTTTATAATATTTTACCGTAATTATGTTATAAAGAGTTTCCCCTGTACATATCTTTTTTTTTTTTTTTGGATCACACCTGGGGATGGGCACACTACTTGCTGTACTACCGCTCTGACCCTGGGGATGCTCAGCGGTTACTTCTGGCTCTACACTCAGGAATTACTCCTGGCAGTGCCTGGGAGACCATATATAGGGTGTCAGGGATTGAACCCATGTCAGCCGCATGCAAGGAAAAACACCCTACCCCTTGAACTATCATTCTGTCCCTTCCTGTACATAGCTTTTAATTTGCAAAGATTCTTTTGAAAAAGTGGAACTGCTAGGCCATCAATAATTCCAGTTACTCTTAAAAGCTGCCGAGTCACTCTGCACTCCCAGTAACCATCGCTGCACCTGTTTCCCCACCTCCTTTGCAACAGAGGGGAACTGACCAATCAGGTAGGTGAGCAGAATTATTGAAAACTAATTTTCTCTTAATATAAACAGGACTGAGTCATTTTTCCCAGGTGTTTAAGATACATCTTTTTCCCCTCTTCTCTTTTGCTGTGTCAAGTAGTAAATCCATGGTTTCATATGTGTAAGGCAATTGCTCTTCCACTGAGCCACAGTACCAGAACCACATTCTCTTTTAAAACCAAAGCACATACATCAGGTTAGCGAGACAGTGAAGCGGGTAGAATACTGCCTTGCTATGCAGCTGCTGCAGGTTCTATTCTCAGCACATATGATTCCCCAAGCATGGCCAACAGTGACCCCTGAGTACATAGCCAGAGTAACTCCTGAGTACCACTGAGTGGTAGTCAAGAATAAATAAATAAATAAACTAAAATTCATTTACTTAAAAAGCAAATTTTAAAAAATCCATCTACAATGATCTCTTCAAATTTTTGTTCATTGTACCTCTTCAGAGTGTTTTCTTGAATATGTGTATTTATTTCTTTTGGGGTTACATAGTACTTCCTAGGGTTTACTTCTGGCTATGCATACAGGAGTTACTGCTGGCAGGCTTGGGGGACATTATGGGGCGCTGGGAATGGAACCCAGGTCGGCCTCAAGCAAGGCAGGCACACTACTTGCTGTACTACCGCTCTGACCCAATATTATTCTTAGTTTATTAGCTTCTATATATTTTTTGAATAATGTTTCTGACTTCAGGGAGTGAAATTGCCCCTTTTTGGGGGGTATAGGGTGGTCACACGTGGCTGTGCTGAGAAGTGCTCAGAGTGCCTACGTGGGGCCAGTGATTTGAACCAGGGTTGGCCACAGGCAAGTTAAGTTTATAATTGGCTTTACTATCAATCAGCCCCTCAAATGAACATTTTGCATGTGCCCAACAGCAAACATAGATATTAACTGGAGAAAAACTGATAAATATCCAGTTCTAAGAACGTAGCCTGTCTTCCCATTGTTCGGCTCTTCTCTGGGTTTCACAGGAGAATTTAAAAAATTTCCTTCTCTGGCGTATTTCCTTATGCTCCTTCTTTAAGACCACAGAGGCTGCAGCAGAGATGCATCTGTGATGATGCCCACTTTAAATGGTTACCAAACCCCCTCAGGGTACCTCTGTGCTTCTAGAAGGTCTCACTGGCCCTTTCTTCAAGCCTCAGCTCCCCAGAGAATTTTTCACATCCGTTGACTTCCCCTTCCATCCTCAGCCAACTGACAGTCTTGCTTTCTACCTCATTCTCACACAAACAAACCCTCAGAAGAAATCAGAAGAAACCTTCACAGCTTTATCATCAGGTAATAATGCCAAGTCCCCAAATTCAAGTGTCCCTTCTCTCCTTCCCTCTCGCTCCTCCCACATTCACTCTCTGGGAAGAAAAGGGAAAGACACACATTGAAAAGGGGAAAATAGGAGCCAGGGTGGTAGGTCAAATAGGAGAGCACATGCGTTAACACGTGTGTGAGTTCAATCCCTGGCACAGCTCAGGCGGGGAGAGGGGAGGCTTCAAAAACTGCCAAGGGTTAGCCTGCAGCCCCTGAGGGCTGCCAGATGTGACAATAAAGACCCCTCTGCACCACCAGGCCTGAGCACCACACCTGCAGGTAGAAGACAGACAAGACAGTGGGGGTGAGGCAGAGACTGGTCTTGGATGAAACAGTTCACTTTCCTCCATTGAACCTACCAGGACAGGACTGACCTTACCCCAGGGGGCCTGGAGGACTCCATTAGTAATGAAGCTTAAAGACACATGTGAGGGCTTTCCATGTGGGAGGTCACTGGGTTTGATATTATTTGAAATTTTAGGAACCCCTTAGGGGTCCTAGGATAGCCAGCATGGATAAGAGGGCATTATTGTCCATTTTTATCCTTGGTTATTAGCCGTGCTCAGGATATTCTGTAGAGTCTTAGTCAGTTCATCGGCTCAATGGAGGGACCATATGGTGTGATGCTGCCGGAGCCCTGTGGTGTCCGGGATACCTGGGTCAGCCTATGGATGCTTAGGGAGCCCGTGTGCCAGGAATCAAACTGGTGTATTAACTTTTGGTATAATAAAGACTTTGTTAAACTGATAAAAATGAGTGTAAGAAAACTTTGACAAGGAAGAAATTTGAATGGCCAAAAGGCATATGAAAAAAATGCTCATCATCACGAATCAGAGAGATGCAAATCAAAACAATAAGATACCACCTCACACCACAGAGACTGGCCCATATCCAAAAGGGTAAAAGCAACAAGTGCTGGCGTGGATGCCGGGGAAAGGGGACTCTCATACACTGTTGGTGGGAATGTCAACTTGTACAACCTTTCTGGAAAACAATATGGACATTCCTCCAAAGACTAGAAATTGAGATCCCTTTTGACCCAGCCATACCACTCCTTGGAATATACCATGGGAAGCCAAAAACACACAGCAGAAACACAATCCACACTTTTATTTTCATAGCAGCACTATTCACAATGGCCAGAACCTGGAAGCAACCAGTATGCCGAGAACTGATGACTAGCTAAAGAAGCTTTGATACATCTACACAATGGAATACTATGCAGCTGTTAGGAAAAATAAAGTTATGAAATTTGCCTATAAATGGATGGACATGGAAAGGATCATGTTGAGTGAAATTAATCAGAAGGAAAGAGAAAGATATAGAATGACTGCATTTATTTGCA